>JAPQWV010005386.1:0-19824 GCA_027422505.1 Craterostigma plantagineum | reverse complement strand
AGGGGATTTTAGAGAAAAATACCTAATAGGTTTTAAACTTAAGAATCAGTCCCTACAACTTTGATTTATAATTAGGTATGCCATTAGGCATAAAATTTGTTGCAACTCCCTCATTTGAAAATTACTGCAATGCCCTTTATTCTTTAAAGTGTCGAATAAGAAAGAAAAAAAAAAAACAGAAACAAGAAACCAAATCTGGAAGAGTTCTTGCTGCTGGAGCGTTGCCATTAAAATTTTTCCTCGAGCTTCTTTTCTCTTCAACCCTTTATAGTCGACTGTCTCGTCAACCGTAAGAAAGGCGTATTTATCAGCTATTTTTGTGATCCAAGCGAAAACCTACCTTTTTCAATGAATTCGACGTAAGCTTTCACTTCCGCTGTAATGGAAAGGGGCGGTGGCGAGAGGGAGAGACGTGAAGAAGGTAAAGTATTGCTGAGATGGACTGTGAAGAACTTTGTGGGTGGAAACATTTGTCTTCTGTAGGTAGTCAGCCGTTTATTTAACATCACTATATTAGTTATATGACTTGTATAATCATCTCTTTTGGAATTTACTAATTGCTGGTTAGGGACTAAGAATTGGATGGTGAAGATGTGAGCCCCTTTTGTTGTTGTCACTAGCTTGGTGTTTTTGGAGTTGATGTAGGTATTTTAGGAATCATAATATATAGCAAGACTGGAATTTTGATGCGTTTTCTCGGAATGATCTTCTGCTGTTTCTGTTCATTTTGGTATTAGTTATGCTCTTTCATTATGACTAGGCAACATGGTTAGATGGCTTTCCCTTTTGTTAATCTTACTTTGGATTCAGTGAAAGGGGATCTTCGTCAAGAACGTTAATGGACAAGGCTGATTTAAGGCATATCACTGCTTTCAAAGAGTAAAGAAGTGCGAAAACACAACAAAGTACATTTCGTCCTCATCTCAATTGGTATTGTTTTTAATTTATTGCATATGCAGGTGGAAGCTCTGTGCATGTTGAGACAACCAAATCTTGTAGCACTTGGGGATGATCTGTAAAATGTTTGATCTGTAAAAATATATTAAATGTAATGAACGTGATCATGTAGTTTTTTATCCTTTAATGATTTTATTATTCTTACCATACGTAGAAGATATGCACCAAGGAAACAAATCAAATAACAGAAGATTTTCATTTCTTTGAAGATACTTACCATGCTACATGTATTCATGGTTTGTGGTGATGGTCAACATCATCACCATACATAATGTATTGATGAAAAACAATCAGTTCATACTTGGATAACTCGCTGCATACACGATGTGATGAGAAAAGCAATCATTTTAGTTTTAGATAATTTGCTCCGGGTGTATTTTCTACTTAAATATTGGTATTGTTGCCAAAACTTAAGTACTTTGTTCTCAATTGAGGTATTTATTTCACAAATTCAAGTACTTGAAAGAGTTTGAAAGTGAAAGGGTGCAAACACCTTTATGCGTGGGCGATGATCCATGTCACTAAAATGTATGATATTATGATGGAACTTCAACCATTATAGTCTTTGATCAAACATCTAAATAATAAGGACATTACTCATCATCAATAACATGAAATGAGTTTTCTAGCAACTTCACATTCATTCACTGTCAAATACTTGAATTCAGCAACAAAATACCTAAATCGAGACCAGCAGAGTACCTAAATTCAAGGACACAAAATACTGATTATATGCATAAAATACTTCTGTAAATGGTCGAGCTCTCTAAGTCTAAAATGATGGTTTTAATCAACATCTTACATATTAAGGACATTACTCATCATGAACAACATAAAATGAGTTTTCTAGTAACTTCACTTTCATTTCATGTCAAATACCTGAATTCACAAAACAAAATACCTAAATCAAGACTGAAAGTACCTTATTTATGGACGCAAATACTGACTTTAATGCATAAAATACTTGTGTATATGGTCGAGCTATCTAAGTAAAATGATGGGTTTTAATCAACATCTTACAAATTAAGGACATTACTCATCATCAATAACATAAAATGAGTTTTCTAGCAACTTCACATTCATTCACCCTCAAATACTTGAATTCAGCAACAAAATACCTAAATCGAGACTAGAAGTACCTAATTCAAGGACACAAATACTGATTTATATGCATAAAATACTTCTGTAAATGGTCGAGCTATCTAAGTCTAAAATGATGGTTTTTAATCAAACATCTTACATATTAAGGACATTACTCATCATGAACAACATAAAATGAGTTTCTAGTAACTTCACTTTCATTCACTGTCAAATACCTGAATTCACCAACAAAATACCTAAATCAAGACTGAAAGTACCTAATTTATGGACGCAAATACTGACTTTAATGCATAAAAATACTTGTGTATATGGTCGAGCTATTTAAGTAAAATGATGGGTTTTAATCAACATCTTACAAATTAAGGACATTACTCATCATCAATAACATAAAATGAGTTTTCTAGCAACTTCACATTCATTCACAGTCAAATGCTTGAATTCAGC
The DNA here is from genome assembly GCA_027422505.1 of Craterostigma plantagineum. Lineage (NCBI taxonomy): Eukaryota > Viridiplantae > Streptophyta > Magnoliopsida > Lamiales > Linderniaceae > Craterostigma > Craterostigma plantagineum. Next base: position 17,322 of record JAPQWV010005386.1, on the reverse strand, counting down.
AATAAAATACCAATGTTAATCCGAAAATACTAATGTTAATGCCTAAAATACTAATGTTAATGCCTAAAATACTTATGCATATGGTCGAGTTACAATCCAAAATGATGGTTTTTAATCAACATCTACATATAATGACATTAATAATCATCAACAACATAAAATGAGTTTTCTAGCAATTCACATTCATTCGAAGTCAAATACTTGAATTCAACAATAAAATACCTAACTCGAGACTAAAAGTACCTAATTTAAGGCCACAAATACTGATTTTTATGCATAACATACTTGTATGTATGGTCGAGTTATAAAAGTCTAAAATGATGTTTTTTGATCAACATCTTATATGTTAATGACATAACTCATCATCAACAACATAAAAGAGTTTTCTAGCAACTTCACATCATTCAAGGTCAGATACTTGAAATCAGCAATAAAATACCTAAATCGATACTTAAGTACCTAATTTAAGGCAAGAAATACAGATTTTTATGCCTAAAATACTTGATCATCGCAACATCCAACTTCACTTTCAAATCCTTTTAAGTACTTAAATTCAGAGGATAAATACCTAATTTGAAAGGAAAATACTAGAAATAATACATATATCTATGAGAAAATATGTCCAAATTGAAGCTAGATATTTAGGTCTAAGATTAAGTAGTTTTTACTCGATTTCAGGTATTTTATAGACGAATTCAAGTATTTGCTTTTATATGAATGTGAAGTTAGAAGGGAACTTGTTTTATGGTTTTGGTGCTGACCAAATTCTTATTACATTAGATATGTGCTTAAAATCTATGATTTTAGTCTTAGATGATTCGTCACTATTCCCACGTATGTTTTGCACAAATATTGGTACTTTAGGTCTAAAATTAAGTACTTTTCACTCGATTTCAGGTATTTTGTTGACGACTTCAAGTATTTGATTTTATATGAAGGTGAAGTTGCAAGAAAAGCTTAGGCTTAGCGGATGCATCAATCCCAAAACAGCAAATGGCGGAATCGTTAATAAATTACCTAAATCAAGAAAGCACTTAATTTTGTACTGAAGATACTTATATATATAAAGAAATTGCATGCGAATTGGCATCCCATGATAAATTCCGACACAGTTTCATAACAACCCGTCAATCAAACTCAATCTCTTTGTTGAAGAATTAAATCTTGGCACCACCCTTCCAATGCTTATTACAGAAATCAACCATATTACCTAAAAAACATTTGAGTGTAGTAATCTGCAATCTGCATGCTCCCATTAACATGTATGATTCTGCCATGAAACCACCTTGCCTTGAACCTCGCGATTTGATCTGAATATATCATGCTGTTAACAATGCCGCGACTCGAAGCAGCTTCGACGCGTATATAGTCAAATTCCGCATTAGTTCGTGGGGGTCTATAACTGCACCTAAAAAAATAATTCCACAAAGGCGATAAACGTAATGACGAAGAGAAGAGAGCGGGGTATATCAACAAAATTAAATAAAAAAACAAAAAATAATAAGGGAAGGAAAAGAAGAAAATGATTTCTCTCGAATCTACAGTGGTCTTTCAATCTTCAGTTACCTCCTCTTTCACTACGCTGACGGGATTCTCTACCACCGAGGCGTCAAACCTAATGCCTTCGAGTAATTGGTGATTCCGTAAGTTGCTTGATGCTTATAGACCGATGGTTGAGCCGCTATTATTGCTGATGGCGGTGTGGGTCGAGACAATTTGGTTTGGGAGGTTGGATTTGTTTTCTCTTCTCACATCGATCCTTTTCTCGATTATCTTTTTTATTCAGATGAAAACAAATTAAAAAGGAAAAAAAAAGGAACAATTATTAGATCCAATATCACGTTTTATTTGGGAACACAAGGGTAGTATGGTAATTGAACATATCAGGGAGTTTAAACTAATTATTTGCCTAGTGGCAGAAGCTAGTCACAAAACTAAATTGCTAGGGACTGAATCGTGAGTTCAAACTCCAAATAGGTATTTATCTCTAAAAATCCCAAGAAAATAAACTAATAAATCATTTGATTTTTACTTAAAGCCGTGAAAGAGGAACATGTTGCGATCAATATTCAATATTCACTACACTACACGATAAGCTGCTTTTGTTTCGTGGAACATTATTGTCAGAATTTTATAAAATTTATCTAATTTCGAGCAGTACGTCCATGGCTTCGCTCGCCAGCGATCCCTATTTCCTGAATCCTAATGACATCAGGCCAAACTCCTTGTCATGAGATGCTAGTTGGAGATAATTACATGACATGGAGCAGAGCCATGATCATCGCACTCACCGGACGCAACAAAAGAGATTCGTAAATGGAGAGCTCATTCCCCCACCAGCCGTTGATCAGGACAGGTTAATTCCTGGAAAAGAAACAATAATATTGTGATTTTCTTGGATATTGAATGCAGTGTCTAAGGAGATATCAACGAGTATACTCTATAGCTCGACCGCACGTGAGGTTTGGATCGATCTTAAGGAAAGATTGGCCAGACGAATCGGCCAAGAATTCTGCAACTTAAGAGGGAATGGTGAATCTAGCTCAGGGGACAAAACACTGTCGCAGTCTACTTCATTAAGTTGAAACGCTTTGGGATGAATTGTCTAGTTATCGGCCGGCTTGTCAGTGTCTCTGCGGCGGAATCAACCCCATCAAAAAGCGCAATCTCAAGGAGGAGTACGTCCTCACTTTTCTAATGGGATTGAACGAGTCATATTCCCAGGTCCGTGGACAGATCCTACTCATGGAGCCGTTCCCGACAATTAACAGAGTTTTCTCCCTTACTAGTTCAGAAGAAAAAACAAGAAGCATGGTGGCTGGACAAACTTACATGGGTGATGATCAATTCAATAACATGACCTTATTGGCAGCCAGAACAGGGCACGAAGCTGTAAGGAAGAACTTTACCTTGCAGAGAAAGGAGTCTTTTAAGGCAGTGTGCACCCATTGCAACAGAAAGGGGCACACGATTGAAACGTGCTACCAGTTACACGGATTTCCCCCAGGCTACAGACAGAATGCTCGATTTAAGGGAGCCCGAACCAATCAAGCCATCGTTGAGCCATTGCATAAGCCAAGGCAGAAGGATGGACCAACAGCAGTTTGGCACAACAATGGCTGAGGATGCCGTGGTAAGTCTCAAGGTCACGCCGTTCCAGCTCAACAGTTTGAGAGCTTTGTTAAATCAGTCTACAAGGGGCACAGTAGTGCCGAGTTGGCAGATCAGCAACAACTGAATGATAGGCTGCCAGGTATCTGCCTTTCTTTCAAGTTACCAGAGATGGACTAACACAGATTACTGGTTAGTAGACTCTGGCGCTACTCGTCATGTGTGTGGTAATCTTGATTTGTTATATAATCTGCGTGATATGAGGAATCAACAGGTCATACTTCAGATAATACAGTAATAAAAGTGAATAAGGCGGAAACTGCCAGGTAAATAAGTTCATTATACTGAAGAATGTTTTATACGTACCACAGTTTCGCTTTAACCTCATGTCAGTAGGATACTTGGCGCATAATGCTGTTTGCAGATTTATTTTTGAGTCTAACAATCTCCAGATACAGGATCCTACGCACCAAGTGATTGGGCAGGGGTAGGAAAATCGCTGGGCTTTACATCATTCAAGCAGAACACAGCCGAGCCTTTCTGTTAACAGTCACTATGTTTTTCGAAAATAAATTGCCTATCAACCTATGGCATAGGAGGTTGGGCATCCTTCTAATAAGGTTCTTGATATACTTAGGGATGTATTCAAGAGTGGTAGTGAGTCTGTCGATTCGTACTGTAAGATTTGCCCATTAGCTAAGCAAAAGAGAACTAGTTTCCTAATAACAGTAAATCGACTTGCACAATGTTTGATTTGATTCATTGTGACACATGGGGACCCTTCCATGTTGCGTCTCATTTAGGACATCGCTATTTCATTACCATCGTAGATGATTACACACGTTTCACATGGTTGTCATGATCAGACGAAAGTCTGAGGTACAATCTGTTCTAGCTTATTTTCTTAACTTGGTAGAGACCCAATTCAAAATGCAAAAGTCAAAACAGTTCGGACTGATAATGCTAAGGAGTATAATCTTATTAGCCTTTTTAGGAGTAAGGGCATCATTTATCATCTATCATGTGTACAAACGCCACAGCAAAACTCAGTGGTCGAACGAAAACACCAACATCTCCTAAACGTTGCTCGTTCTTTATTTTTTGAGTCGGGTGTTCCCATAGAGCTGTGGTCTGAGTGTGCCTTAACGGCAGCTTATCTAATCAATAGGACTCCATCTGTGAAGCTGAATAATAAAAGCCCATTTGAGCTGCTCTATAATAAGTCTGTAGATTACGATCACTACGAGTTTTTGGATGTCTCTGTTTTGTTTCAACACTCGCTGCAGGTCGAACCAAGTTTGCGCCCAGGGCAAGGGCTTGTGCGTTTTGGGATACCCAAATGGGATCAAAGGATACAAGGTAATGGACTTGGCAACCAATGAAATTTTGTGTCAAGAGACGTCACATTCCGGGAGAATGAATTCCCTTTAAAGGCTGTGTCCACAGACATGGAGAATCCCTTCTGTTTTCAAGTTAGACCAAGGCCCTGCTCTGATGGCCCTGAATCAGAGGCAGAACAGACACCTTTCCCAGCTACTGCCGAAGGTGAGCAAGATCATGCATTGGACCAGCACATACAGATCACTGGTGATAATCTCCCACAAGCACAGATCTTTCCACCACAGCAAGCTATTGATCCTTCTCCAGCAATCACTGAGCATCCCACTGAAGTGCAGGAAGCAGCAAGAGACAGGGATACATACACGGTCAGGGAGGATAACTCGCAGGCCAGACTACCTAAAGGACTACCACTGTCATAACCTCAGCCACAAGAGAGTGCTATACCCCATTACACAGCACCTGACTTATCAGAACTGCTCCAAGCAGCTGCACACCTTCATCAATAAGATAGATGTATCTATGGAACCTAGAGGATTAGCTCAGGCTTTGAAGTCGGACAATTGGGTACAAAGCAATGAATGAGGAACTTGCAGCCCTCGAAGAAAACTCGACCGGACAATTGTGCCTCTTCCCAAGGGTAAGAAAACCATAGGTAACCGCTGGGTTATAAGATAAAGTATAATTCAGCCGGGGAAATAGAGAAATATAAGGCACGGCTGTTGCCAAAGGGTATGATCAAAGGGAGGGCGTCGACTACATTGATACCTTCGCGCCCGTGGCGAAACCCAATACTATTAAAATCATCATTTCCTTGGCAGCAAAAATTGGACTGGCAGCTAGTTCAATTAGATGTTAGCAACGCCTTTTTAAATGGTGAACTGACGGAAGAGGTATACATGGAGTTACCTCAAGGCCTTAGCAAGAACATGGGATACAGGGGCAAGAGCGATTAGTTTGCAAACTTCACAAGTCGATATACGGTTTGAAACAGGCGTCACGCCAATGGAACAAGAGGTTTACGGAAACAGTGACGGACTATGGGTTCAAACAGACCGAGTCAGACCACACGCTTTTCATCCGAGGAACAGGGGACCAAATTCTGTTACTACTCGTCTACGTCGACGACATAATCATAGCAGCCCTCAGTTGAACAAATTGAGAAAGCAAAAGCATTTTTGAGCTCATGCTTCAAAATCAAGGACTTAGGGAATCTCAGTTTTTTCTTGGCATTGAGGTTGTCCGAAGTAATGGGGGGATTTATCTGTCGCAGCGACAATACACTTTACAGTTACTTGAGGATTCGGGATATCTCGATTCACGACCGCTGTCCACACCGATGAATCCAAGCGAGAAGATCACTGCAACAGATGGGACTTTATTACCCAATCCTTCATCTACAGGAGATAATAGGAAGGATACTCTATCTAACATTCACACGGCCGGATATCGCCTTCGCCGTGCAAAAGCTGAGTCAATACATGGGAGCTCCACGTACAGTTCACATGATGGCGGGCACATCACCTCTTAAGGTATCTGAAAAAATTCCCCAGGCCAAGGAGTTTTTATGACAGCAGAAAAGAACTTAAACTTAACAGCTTTTTCGGACGCGGATTGGGCGGCTTGTAAAGACACTAGGAAATCCGTCACTGGTTTTTGTACATTTTTGGGCAGTTCGCTGATCACTGGGAATGCGAAGAAGAAACAAGCGACCGTGTCACGATCTTCGACGGAAGCAGAATATCGCGCGCTTGGTTCAACGGTCGCTGAGGTCTATGGATCAAAAATCTTCTCACTGAATTGGGTATTCCCTTGGATCAACGCCAGTTGTCTACTGTGATAATCAGTCAAACTGTTCAACTAGCCTTAAATCCCAAATTTCACGAACGCTCGAAAACACATCGAGATCGATTGCCACTTCGTTAGGAATCACATCGCAGATGGAACGCTGAAGCTTCTCCCGGTGCGCAGTGAACACCAACTCGCTGATATGTTCACTAAATCACTTACAGGTCCTTCATTAAAGCAAATCATGCTCAAGATGTCTATAAGAGATCTCTCCAGCCATCTTGTGGGGGCTTTCAAAATTAAATCTGCCTCAAGAGGGAAATCTCTGTTCTAGCTCAAGTTCAGTTAGCAACTTCAATCTTCGCGGGATATTAAGTGATAAGTTGGAATAGCGCTTTTTAAAAGTCGTAGCTGGATATAACAGAGCCCTTACAAGATCGTGGTTGCTGAAGACGTTTCAATTAACAGAAGATTCATATAAGATAAGCGCGGGAGTTGGGTCGATCATTATGCGAGATATTTTACTGTTTTCACACTTTACACCTATAGTGTGTGTTCTTCGCTGGGTCTCTTTTCCCATTGTTTTTGATGTAATCTGTGAGGTGAGTGCTGCTAAGATCTGTAAAGCAGTCACCTACGTAAATAAAGAATCGGTTCTTGGATCGTGGATGTAGGATTAATTACAATCCGAACCACGTTAAACGATTGTCTCACAAGCTCAATTCGCGTTTAGGCTCCAGATTTGTTACATTATAATGATATTATAAAAGAACTGTAGCTTCGTTGTGTTCGAAAGGGATTTTCTGATTATTTAGGCACCTTTACATATTAATTAAATATGTTCAATTATAATACAAAAATTAACAAAATAGCGATTTTCATTTGGGTCGTAAACCAAAAAATCCATGAAGTAAAGATGGCCTTAAAAATTTGCTTAATCAAGAATCGAGCCTACTAACGTATTGGGTTAAAGAAGCAACAACAATATTATGCATTGCAAATCCTAACTTATGTGGATTCAGCGTGGAAGATGCTCGACATATCTCACAATATGTCCGGCGTCGAAGCCCTTCTGGGTTATGTCTGGTTTTCCAATGCACCTTATTCGTTCTTGGACAGGCTCGGCCGAGGCCTGCTTCGGAATATGTCGGATGCTCTTGAGGCAGCTGATTTCGACCGTCTCCTTCTTGTGTGTTGGGAAATTTGCGATCCGCAATAAGTGGCTATTCGAGGGGACACATGTTGATGTGGCTACTGCAATAAAAAAATTGGCCGGAGCTTGGCCGCGAAAAAGAGGCAGCTACGAACATCGAAAGGTTGAGACAATGCGCGCCAACGAAATGGTGTTCCCCGGCAAACGGAGTGATTAAAATGAATTTCGATGGCGCTATCCACAAAGCTAGGCTTGGGGCGTCTTTCGGCATTATTGCGCGGGATGAGCATGGTGTATGTATGCGATGGTGGACCCGTTTTATTCGAGGAATACAAGACCCGGAAGTGATCGAAGCTACAGCTGCACGGGAGGCACTTCGGTTTGCGCTAGCTGAAGATGGAGGCACATTATTGTGGAAGGGGATTGCCAGGGTATCATCAATGCTTTACACAGACGCTGTTTTGAGTCATCTACGATAGGAAGTATTTTACGAGACTGTGCGTCCTTGATGGCCTCTTTCGAATACGTTTCTTTCCTTTATTAGAAGGAGGGTAATGACGTAGCTCATACTTTAGCTAAATTTCTAGGGTGGAATGCGACTGGTTTGTACACCTCCGTCCCAATATTTGGCGACATTATTGTCAGCGGATCTCTATTCAGTACGAATGAATATTCATTATTTCAAAAAAAAAGAAAAATTCCTAACTTTTTCATTTTTCTTTTTCCCTAACGCTACCAATAAAGTCGTCTTCTATTCCTTCCGCAAATAATTAGAATCAGAAACTTAAACGCAATAGAAATAGAGAGTCAATTACGTTGTAACATTTTGGGTATTGCTCTATTACATCTTTGTATCCGTTTGGATTTATGAAATGAAATCCCTTTCTTCAAAAAAAAAAAACTTAAACTTTAGGTATATCTTATTTCCGAGAACAAAAATTAAAAAGCAATATCTAATTCCCAAGAACAATGGGTTTTGAACGAAAAAACACAACACAATGCGTTTGTAGAAGGAAGAAGCACTACTTATTTTAAGCAATGACAAAAACACAAATCGTTCACTAGCATTGCATCAAACATTTAATAATAACTAGGTGTCGCCCCGTGCGATGCACGGGGTTTTTTTGTCTAAGTATATACAATTTTTAGGTAAAAGCAGATAAAAATCAAATCTGAGTTGAGGCTAGGGATGGCAATGGGCGGGCCTAGACCGGACCCGCTTGGACCGACCCTAATGGGCCGGGTATTTATAATAAACGGGTTATGGGCGGATAGTGGAATTTAATTCCTCTAACCGGCCGGGTCTGGGACGGGTCGCGGGTTTACGGGACCCTACCCGTACCCGACCCGGATATATTATTAATTAAACTTTTATATATAATAGATACATCTAATTAGGGTTGAGTTTTTTGGTTCATTTCTAGGTTCTAGTTCGCGAGCTTCACGAGTGTGGCCGCATCCCACACCACCGGCGACCACCTAATCTATCACCGGCGACCACCTAAGCCACCACATGCGACCACCACCCGGGACCAGCCACCACCGCCAGCGAACATCACCTGTGACCAGCAACGACCACCACACCTACACCACCTGCGACCAGCAACGACCACCACCACCTGCGACCAACCACCACCTGCGACCACCTCACATCATATCTTGCGACTGGACAAGTAAGCGATTTGGATTTTAATTGTTTGGGCAATTGTTAATTGTCTGGCATTTGTAAATCTGTAGATCTATGTTAATTGTAAGTGATTGGAAAATATGTTAATTGTCTTGGGCTTCATAGTTCACCCTACAGTGTTGTTTATTCTCTTTAATTGTCTCGGCATTTATAATTTTATAGATCTATGTTTTTCTTGATGGGTTTGTTCTTAAATATTTCAAGTGGGCAAAAAAATTGTTTGAAAAGGTCTATTTAGGCGGGTCTGGCGGGTAAGGCGGGTCTTACCGGTTATTTCGGGTCTCGGGCCGTGCCGGGTCTGAGCCGGGTCGGGTCGGGTAACTGGTCCAACTAAAAATAAATGGGCCGGGTCCCGGGTCCTGCCAGACCCGGCCCAGACCCGACTCGTTGCCATCCCTAGTTGAGGCAGAAAGACCAAGAATCACCTCATAAAAACCAAAACAATCTTTTCCCGCTACTGGCATCACAGGTACAGAAAATACTCATAGTAACGAAGAAAGGGAATTTCAAGGACTAAATTATTTTCTTCAAGTGTCTCCTCAACCCAAAAACAATCCGTCGTCACCATACGGGAACAATAATGGGTATTGCATAGCCATAAAAAGTAGGGTGTGATTCGTTGATTCTGCAGTCTTACACTTCTGTAAAGCCGTTGCTTTACCTTCTTAATTGCCCGAATTTACATGTTGTCATACACCCCGCAATCTTAATGTTGAGTCCCGCAATTTGTTGTTGTAGCGCACTCATTAAGCTCGAACCTAGGCGCACCTTACATTAATGTATGCAGTCATAATTGATACACAGGCAACTGTCATACACAATGTAATTCATATCTGTATGAAACTCCTCAAGTCACAGAAGTCGTTTTCTTATATTCCTGAGTGCAGTCTTACACTTTGGAAGTATTCACACTTTACGAAATTCACTGCAGTCTTTCAGTGGCATTATTGAACAGTTGCCTCTACGGGTGGCAGCAGCCATACAGCTTCACGCTCGTTATATTATGTGACATGGTATTATGTTATGTGATATTATGTTATATTACTCGTAATATATTGTTTTATAGTATAATGTTTTCATATTTTATTATATTATATCACGTTAGTATAATGTTTTCATATTTTATTATATTATATCACGTTATTTATATCTTGTACTATATTTTATTATATTTATAATATTTTATCGTGTTACAATACTATGGCGTATTAAATTATATTATATAATACTATTATATATGTTATATACAATACTTTGTACTATATTATATTATACTACAATATCTTATATTATATTATTTTATATGTTGTAAATATTACGTCATTATTTTATTATGTTATGTTATATTGTATATTATATGTAGTATTTTATTTTACCTTATATAAATATTATTTTAAGCTATATATATCATATTACTTATATTATATTTACAGTTATATATATATATATTACAATACTTTATACTATATTGTATTATGCTAAAATATACCAAATTATATTATTATATATGTTGTATTATATTATGTTCTTATATTATTAGGTTATATTATACTGTATTATTTATGTAGTATTTTATTCTACCTTATATAATATTATGTTATATTATTTATAAAATATAACATAAATCAAATATTAAATTATATTACATTATAGTAGATCATATCATGTTAAAATTATATTATTTGCAGTCATAAGTGATACATAGGGAACTGTCATACACCACGTAATTCATACGCGAATGAAGCTTGTAAAGTCACGGGAGTTGTATTCTTATATTTATGAGTTCTGACACTTGTAGAAGACCTCATACATTACAAAATTCACAGCTGTCTTACACTTCTGTAAAGCCATTGCTTTATCTTCTTAATTGCCCGAATTTACCTGTAGTCATACACCCGCAATCTTAAATGTTGAGTCCCGCAATTTGTTGTTGTAGAGCACTCATTAAGCTCGAACCTAGGTGCATTCTTACATTCATGTATGTATGCAGTCATAATTGATACACAGGGAACTATCATACACCATGTAATTCGTATCTGGATGAAGCTACTCAAGTCACAGAAGTCGTTTCTTATATTCCTGAACACTTCGGAAGTATTCACACATTACGAAATTCACTGCAGTCTTTCACCGGCATCATTGAACATTTGTCTCTAGGGGTGGCAGCAGCCATACAGCTTCACTGTGGTATACGTGTTTTTCACGGCTCGTTATATTATGTTATGTGATATTATGTTATATTAGTCGTAATATATTGTTTATAGTATAATGTTTTCATATTTTATTATATTATATCACGTTATATTATATTATCTTGTAGTAATATATTTTATCGTGTTACAATACTATTTTAAACTATATTATGGCGTATTAAATTATATATTTAATACTATTATATATATGTTGTATACAATACTTTGTACTATATTATATTATGTTATATTATATTGTATTATCATATGTAGTATTTTATTTTACCTTATAAAAATACTATTTTGAACTATATTATTGCATATTAACTTATATTATATTATACTGTTATATATATGTATACAATACTTTATACTATAGTATATTATACTAAAATATACTAAATTATATTATTATATATGTTGTATTATATTATGTTCTTTTATTTTATGTTATATTATATTGTATTATTATATGTAGTATTTTATTCTACCTTATATAATATTATGTTATATTATTTTATATAATATGACATAATACAAATATTAAATTATATACATTATAGTAGATCATATCATGTTAAATTATATTATTTGCAGTTATAAGTGATACATAGGGAACTGTCATACACCACGTAACTCATACGCGAATGAAACTCGTAAAGTCACGGGAGTCGTATTCTTATATTTCTGAGTTCTGACACTTGTGGTCGACCGATTGTACTCGAATAAGTTCAACTTAAAGCCCGATAAGTTGGCAGGAATTGTAAAACCACCAAACAGATTCTGCCATAGTTGGTACTCCCCTTATATGCAACACCTATTTTGTTCTGATTAAACCTATATAATATCATATACTGCGGGACAAAGTTTTAATTGTAACTAACAAAAGCTAAAGTCTTTATCACAACCTAATCGGTCAATCATTTCTTTCATTACCAAAAGAGTCTCGAATCAACACAGACCGCAAAAGTATAGATCACATAACACAATAATAACTGCATGTATATGTATCTAGCATGAATAATAAGAGGAAGGGGAGTGGAGAGAAAACTAATTTGACAAATAAAGATACCGCAAGATTCCAAAGGCATTAAGATCAAGGCACTTGTTGCAACCCAAAGCAGTATTGGACTTCAGCAGTTTACTCGAACACTTAGCACAGGCTATATAATTCCATCCGGTGCGAGTAACGATTTCCACAATATTTCCGACACAGACAAAGTCGTTCCTGGAGACTGCCCGTTAGAGCACAAATTAATTTGAAAAGGATTTAAGGGGAAAACAAAACACTGCATCACCTGCTCCCTTTCAACCCATCCATCGACGGCATCACCGGTGAAGAATGCAACTACTTCTCATCTATTTTATAGTAGACCCGAAACCCGCCCATTTATTTAATAGTGGACCAAGACCCGCACACTGGTCGTGCAAAACAGGACAAAGAGTGGTATGTTGTTTTCTCGTAAGATAAAAGGGACAACCACAATAAATGGTCAGTAGTGTGTAATTCGGTAGTGCAGTATGCAAAACTTCAACTATTCAGTAGTGTCTAATTCGGTAGTGTATAGTTCAGTAGTGCATTACGGCTAACATTTATTCAGTTAACAATATTTACGTAATACTCATAAGATAAAATGGAAAACTATTGATTGAAAGAGTGGTGGGCTGTTTCACGTAAGATAAAAGGGACAACCACAGTAAATTGGTCAGTAGTGTGTAATTCGGTAGTGCAGTATGCAAAAGTTCATCCTATTCAGTAGTGTACAATTCGGTAGTGTATAATTCAGTAGTGCATTACGGCTAACATTTATTCAGTTAACAATATTTACAATGCTTTCCCGATTTGAACAATAACATTTGAAAAATGAGAAACGGTAATTTGTTCGATCTGTTTTAATATCTAAGAAAATGGTCAGTAGTGTGCAATTCGGTAATGCATTATGGATAAGTAACTCGTAAGGATTGAAATTGCAAGAGCGAGACCATAAGCGTCCAATTCGCACGACGGCTGTTTGCACAACTGTAATGAGTGCGCTACAACAACAAATTGCGGGACTCAACATTTAAGATTGCGGGGTGTATGACAACAGGTAAATTCGGGCAATTTCCGTCAACCCATCCATCGACGGCGTCACCGGCGAAGAATGCAACTACTTCTCCTCCGACCGAATCTCGCCGGGAATATGCTTCACCGACGACGCGACTACGTCAATTCCGACCCTGCCCACTCCTTCGAGGCCGTCGAGCAGCAACAACACAACAATATGGGAAGGAGCAAGTTCATAACTGGAGGAGAAGCTACCATGTTCGCCCACCGAATGGCGAGAGCTTGGAGATGTGCTAGGACGAGTTGTTACCTTTTTCAAAGATCAAGAAGCTATATACTTCTACTATATTTGTTCGATGATGTTTTGTTTCGTAATATTTTATCGGAGATAATTCGTTTATTACAGATTGAACCTCAACTTTTGTGCGGAAAGCATGTGATGGTAGTAGCTCATGCAAATTCACTGACGTCCATAATCATGTATCTTGATAAGCTGACCTCCGAAGAGGTAGCGCAATACAATACCATTTTTGTTTCATTACTTGGTTGTACTACTATTTTAGGATAGCTTAACACTCATGCAATAGTAATTGAAGGATCTTTCTTGAATTGAATGGAAAGGTTATCAATTAGAGCTCTCAACTGGTGTACAATGCTCTACATATATAAAAAAGGAAGCTTTATCAGAAGAGGAAGCCCACCGGTTCATCTGATGCAAGCGTTTACCTTACACAGAGGTGTGAACTGTTTTAAGATTGCATGATAGAAAGTTGTTCCAATTATTTATTGAATGTTGTTGATTGACTTATGTTTCTGCAGAGCTTGGCCGTTTACAGACGAAAACTTGGAAGAAACATCTCTGTTGTAATGTAACTTCCAAGATGAAATTAGACAATATATCTCAGTTTTTTCTATATGTATTGTTCTGACTTCAAATATCGTATTGTTGTTCTGTTTTCTTTTGACGAATATCATGAGAGGTTAGAGGCCCAGACCATACAGCTTATAATTTTTGAATGCACGATTTTTTACCGAAAAAATCTTCTGACGCATTTTATTGACATTTGTTTGTATAAATAAGCATAGAGAGATATTATTTCGAGGTACTGTGACCATATCCAACCTTATAAACTCAAAAGCAATCAGGTGAAACCAGAAAAACAGTTCTACAGAGTGAATCAATTTAATTACTACAACCTTGTAAATCTTCGTGAAACCTATCACCTGTGTTCCGATGGCCAGCAAAAGCAACAACACATCAATCGTAAAACCACTAAACTCTAAGCACCACCTTGAGTAACTCGTACAAATTAGATCCATTACGCATTGCCTAAAATTCACAAAAACGTCAATAAACCATACTCCAGAAATCACCGCCAAATCATCAGGCCGTCAACCTTAATCATCCAAAATAAATCTATACATAAGTTAAAACACATCACTTGAATTATGCGAAAAGGCGTAGCATATGGTAAAGCGGTGCAAAGCTCAGGAATTTTTTACAGTGACAGATCTTTGGATTAATTGAGAATGACCGCTCGCAGCCACTTTGGCTATCTCAGCTGCGTTCGAAATTGAGAAGTCCCATAACTCTTAGAAGGCCAGAACAAATGAATTTTGGTCAGATATCGAGAGTGACTAACACATGCCCGAAAAGAACAAAACCCATTAGTCCTTGAACTCTTTGTTCCATGCAATACTAACTCAGGACAATAACATTCCTCAATTAGATTCTTAACTGTTTGCTCATAGGATAAAAACTAAAGATAATAAACACACATACACAGTACACCAACAAATCTCCCTTTTAGCAATCAAAATTCACAATATAAATACAGCAAAACATTGCACACATAACATATATAACTCACCTTCTTCAACCATTATTATTCCCTTGAAGCTGAAACAGCCCTAACCCTCGCCTCAACGTTGTCCACGCTGTACTTAACATACCGATCGATATGCCTGCAATCTCGGGCACGTCATTCAGCCACCCGACGAACTTTGATAGGCGGGGCAAAGACTCATCGACTCCCTTAGCTCCTCACTCAGCTGCCCTTCGAACACGATCCACGAAGCTTGATTTCTTACAAACCTCCTCGGAGAAGGCGTTGAACGACCTAATCTATCCTTCAGAACCCTAGCTGATGATTCTTGATGATAGTCGGCAACCTTCAGAATTTCGAGCGCTTCGCTCCAAGAACTCCTATGATAGCTCACTCGGTACTGCCTCGCCTTGGCTACGTCCTTCTTTTCCAATCATCGCCTAGCCAGGCGCCCAATTCGTCGTCCTTCACTTTCTGCAAGATGTACCCAGTGTTGTTGATCATGAACAGGGCGCACAGAGAAGCTGTACGATCCATTGATTTCGCCTCTAAGCTGTTTTCGTCGTCCTTCACTTTTTACACCATTGAGTTCGCCTCTAAGTTGTTTTCAAGGAGCTGTACGATCCATTCAATTTGAACTAATCTTGTACAAATCTAAGGAAGCAAACAGAAACAACATAGTTAATTCTTGAGCTATAACGAAGCTCGAAACAAATCATCAAGGCTGCTCAGCTCAGCTAAAATTTATCAGATATAACTTTCTTTAGGCCAACCAACAACAAAACTTCTGGAAAATCATAGATCACCACCATCGCAAATCACACTACACACAAAAAACGTTTCACCACAAACCATCACACCAAATCAAAATGGAATCACCACTAAATATATATAATAATCATATAATATCATTCCCTTGTCTCCATAGTACAGTCACTTTCCACCACAAAAGAAAAAGAAAGGAGAAAAAGAAAAGCACTGAACTGAACTGACCTAACCTTACTACTCATCATCATCATCTTCTTCTACTCATCATCACTATCTCGCGCGCGCCGGCTTGCCTAAGCGCCGCGCCCCGTGTGCCCGCGCTTGCGCGCGCTGCCCTGCCTCGCGCGCCAAGCCTCGCAAGCCCTGCTGAGAAGGTCTCGCCCATTGCCTAAGTCCATGCGCGCCAAACTCTCGCACACCCGTCGAGAAGTTCCCGCTTCATAATTCGAGCTGCCAGAACAGCATACATATCTGGATTCATGCAAACATTGAGTACGTGGATGTTCAATCAAGAGAATCGCACCACAGGATTATGAAGATGGGGAGCTGCCTACGTATACTAATAAGGGGTAAAACAAAAGTTCATCTCTCATAATTGGGGAAAAACAATAGAATGAAGACAATGAAATAAAGACTATCGAATTAGCTTTAGTAGACTGATATCAGACATGAATCGCGCTACGTTTCTGGTTCAGGCCACCACTGCAGCGAACTCGCAGATAGCCATGGTTTCTTCAGTCGGCGCTGTTCATAACATATGAAAGTTATTTATAACTACGTATACAACAAATTAACAAACTATTTACCAGGCATCTAAAGAGTATAAAGAAACATACTGGCCAATAAGATCTCGGTGCAGATGAGCGTCTCCATCCATCAGAGGAGGCCGTACTCCAAAGAGCGCGTCAACATTAATTGCTCAACAACATAATTGGTAAAAGATAGGAGCATTTACCAATGCATGAAACCCAATTACTGACTCGTACGTAGCTGATGAAACATAACATCTAACGCACAAAAAAATAAGCCAAATAAAGTTGATAGACCATTAGAATGAAAACGGAGTAAAAAATTACCACTTCGTCAGTAGGATTCCAATGCCAGATCATAATAGAAAATTCTAACACAACCTCACGACTGAACATCACTGTTAACACCACATCAAGATGAAGATAAAAACGATGATAAAACTTGGCCAAACTCAATGTGCATCGACGATCTTTACTGACCGATCCTCCTTTGTTAACTTAACATCAGATCAAAGCAAAGAAAAAACATACACTTGTCAGACTCAACGTGAGTAGAGGATCTACATACATCGAATAAGATTACAATCAAAGTAGCATTTCGATCGCAGCAACTAAACACACTGCCAATAACCTCAGATGTAGCTGGGGATGTAAAGCTGAGCG
>JAPQWV010005385.1:0-19825 GCA_027422505.1 Craterostigma plantagineum | reverse complement strand
ACTGTCACAGAACAGAGGAATATTCTCCTGTCCGTGCCCGAGTTCCTCCATGATCATTTTCAACCATACCGCCTCTTTACTTGCCTGCGTAGCTGGCAACATATTCAGCTTCAGTTGTTGACGTCGCGACAACGGACTGAAGCTTCGATACCCTTTTACGGCTCCGCCAGTGTAAGAGTGAAACATATCCCGTGGTAGATTTGCTCTTGTCAAGATCACCTGCATAATCAGAGTCAACGTACCCTCTGACAGTAAAGTCTGCTCCTCCTAACATAATGCAACATCCGAGGTCCCTCTGATATATCGTAGGATCCTCTTCACCGCGCTCCAATGCTCTTTGCATGGATTCGCCATGTACCGACTCACTACTCCCACTGCATGGGCAATGTCTGGTCGTGTACAAATCATCGCGAACATAAGACTTCCCCACCGCTGATGCATACGGTACTCGAGACATCTCCATCCTCCTTCTTCACTGCTAGGACTCATACTTGAGGATAATTTGAAATTAACAAGAAGTGGGGTAGAAATTGGCTTACAATCTTGCATATTGAAGCGTCGCAAGACCTTCCTCAGATAATTCTTCTGCGAAAGCCAAATCTTCCTGTTATTTCTGTCTCGGTAAATTTGCATCCCTAGAATCTTGTTTGCTGGTCCCAAGTCCTTCATTTCAAATTCCCTAGCCAACTGTGCCTTGAGTTCTTCAACACGATCTTTGTTGGGGCCTGCTACCAACATGTCGTCAACATACAACAGTAATATGATAAAATCATTTTCACCAAACCTCTTGAAATATGCACAAGGGTCTGCATTTAATCTGTTGTATCCAAGGCTCATGATGAAGGAATCAAATCTCTTATACCACACCTCGGCGCCTGTTTGAGACCGTATAGAGATTTGTTCAACCTGCAAACCAAGTTCCGTTTTTCTTTGTCTTCAAAACCTTCCGGCTGGAGCATATAAATCTCTTCTTCAAGATCTCCATGAAGAAAAGCCGTCTTCACATCTAGTTGCTCTAGATGTAGGTCGAATGTAGCACACATCGCCAGGAGTACCCGAACAGTCGTTAGTCGAACCACCGGTGAGAATATCTCATTGAAGTCATGCCTTCTTTTCTGAGCGTAGCCTTTAACCACAGTCGTGCACGAAATCCGCTCTACTTGATCATCGCTGTTCCGCTTGATCTTAAAGACCCATTTATTGCCGATTGCCTTTCTGCCTCCGGTAGTGGCACCAGCTCCCAAGTCTTATTTTTTCCGTAGAGCTTCCATTTCTTCTTGCATTGCCGCCAACCACTGATCTGCATCTGAACGGTTTCAGGCCTTCTTGAAGAGTTGATGGCTCTCCGTCACCAGTTAGTAGACAGTATGCAACATTGCTGTCCATATCGTAATCTCATGCCAGGATGGTGCAGCTCTTTTGCGTGTGCCCCTTCTAGGTTCTGGCTCTGAGATTCGCTTGGCCCTTCCTCGTGCTCCGGTGCTGCTTCAGAAGAATCTTGTTCTATAGACTTCCCTTCCACCTGAATCGTCGTAGTTTCTGGGCTTTCCTTTGTAGTGCTATCATTTTTCTTCGATAAGTTTATCTTCTAAAAAGATAACCTCCCTGCTGATGACAACCTTGTGGGCAGTGGGATCCCACACGTGATACCCCTTCACACCATCAGCATACCCCAAGAACAAACACTTTCGGACTTCAGATCCAGCTTCGTAGTTTCTTGGGCGTTGTACATCACGTACACAGGACTTCCAAATACATGGAGTTTGGAATAATCCGCTGGCTTTCCCGGTCCACATCTCCATCGGCGTCTTCTGATCAATTGCCGTTGAAGGCGATCGATTGATCACGTAGCAGGCGGTGTTGACTGCTTCTGCCCAGTATGATTTATCCAGACCTGCAGCTCCCAACATGGCTCTTGTTCTTTCCAACAGAGTCCTGTTCATCCGCTCCGCCACTCCATTTTGTTGTGGAGTATACGCCGTAGTGAAATGCCTTTTGATGCCTTCTCTTTTGCAAAAGCTATCAAATTCCCTGCCAGTATATTCACCTCCATTATCCGTCCTCAAACACTTGATCTTCTTTCCTGTATCAAGTTCGACTCGAGCCTTGAAATTCTTGAAGGTTGCAAACACATCTCCCTTACTTTGATGATATACACCCAACATCTCCTGGGGCTCGTTTGATATCCATGTTTATGGATTACATGGGTATAAATTATTTGTGTATGGCTATACAAGGATTTGTTGATATTGTATTTTAATATGTTTGATATGTGTGTATTGATTATTTGTGTAATAATATAAATTCTGTTTGATATATGTGTTTGAGATGTTGTATAGGAAAGTTAAATATAAGTAAATGACAATATTGCCCTTATATATAAAAAAAAAATATTCGTCCTAAAAAAAAGAAAAATAAAAGAAAAAGTTCATCTTCTTCGCATGAGTTTCTTGCTGTAAAAGCAGAACAGCTCCATCTTTTGTAAGAAGAGTTCAATCGTAATGACTTTTTTGCTCCTCCTCTACTTCGTCGCCGTCCTCAGCATCTCAGATAAATTTTGCGTAAGAAGCCAACCCATAACTGCAATTCAAGATAATTGGATGAAATTCACCCACTCCCAAATCGCAGTTGACTAAATATACAATCTTGAGAAATTGATTCTTCTCATTTCTAAAGAATCGATGTGTGTCTTCTTACCAGTAATTGGGGTCAGAACGGCTTGATTAACCTTTAGCTCCGGGAGATGGTGGAAATTGACGAAATGGCACAACAAAATTAGGGCACGAGAGTTCGATCTCTCCGAAGCTCACCAATGGCCGGCCCTCAAAGCGTGCGGCGCCCCTCAGTTCGATATGTGCGTGAGTCGCTGACGAAATTGCAGAGAAATTCGATTTTGTCTGTTGGAAATTATTGGAGAAAGGATGAGGGCAAAATTGAAATGACGAAACCGTGTATCGCTATAACCATCTATGAGATGGGTATGTTTAAGCAAGGGTTATCAATGATTTACGTGTAATAGGTGTGTGTTGATATACCCGGCTTGTATATGGTTACAATGATAACAAACAAGTTCAAATTTAATGATACCCATGTGATACCCATGTATACCCTGTATACACGGTATCAAACGAGCCGCTGGAGTAATCGTCGATGAAAGATACGAAGTAACTTCCCTCTCCTCGGGATGAAACTGGTGACTGCCATACATCAGAGTGAACCAATTCTAGAATATTGTTGCTTCTAGAATTCGATGTGTTGAATTGTAGCCTATGCTGCTTGTTTGCTACGCAATGCTCACAGAACGGTAGTGACACCTTCGTGAGACCAGAAGTAGATTCTGGCCCGCAAGAATTTTCATGCCTTGTTCTGACATATGACCAAGCTTCTGATGCCACAGCATAGTAGATCTTTCGCTTGAACCTCCTGAAGCCACAGATGCTTCCCCGTCTTGCACCGTCTCTCCCAACAGCGTATACAGATTTGCAGCAATCTTTTCACCTTTCATTACTACAAGTGCTCCCCGGAATATCTTCATTATTCCTTCCCGAACTTTGATTTCACAACCAAGATCATCGAGATTTCCCACAGATAATAAATTCTTCTTGAGACCTTCCACGTGTCGCACTCCCTGAATAGTGCGAACTGTACCGTCGTGCAACTTCAACCTCACGGTTCCAACGCCTACGATTTTTAAGCATTATCTTCACAACTATACACAGATCCTCCTAAGATAGGTTCGTAGTGATTGAACCAGTCTCTTCGAGAGGTCATATGATAAGTTGCGCCCGAGTCAAGAAGCCATATTTCATCGTACGACTTCCTGCTCTCCGTTGAGATAGCTGCTTCGCTACACAATACGTCTCCACCTGACGCATTTGCCAGATTTCCTTGAGGATTGGAATTCTTCAGGCTCCAACAATCCTTCTTCAGGTGACCCTTCTTTCCACAGTGGTAGCATTTCATATCCTTCTTCTTACTTCTTGATTTTCCCCTGCCTTGAGTGTGACTCCCACTTGAACCACGTTCCGTTGATCTCCCTCTCATCACCGTCAAAGCTTCGACCTGTTGCGAGCTTGCTGCTGGTCCTCCTTGTTCTTTCGTCGATTTTCTTCTTCGAGAATAGCGGCTGCGAGGTTGTTGAAGACCAGAACTTTTGTGTTGTTCGTCAAGTGATGATGAGTTGATCATACGAATCAGGCAGACTTTGAAGTAGAATTTCCGCACGTTCTTTATCCTCTGTTTTATACCCCAACGATGTTAGCTGGGAAAATAGAGTATTTAAGACGTTGAGATGCTCCGTCACTGAAGTAGATTCAGACATTCTCAGGGTGAACAATTTTCTCTTTAAGAAAATTTTGTTGTGTAACGACGTCGGCTCGTACAGATTGGTTAGGTGGTCCCAAATCTCCTTTGCCGTTTTCTTTTCTTCGACGCTAGACAATATCTCATCTGCTAGTGCCAGATGAAGATTTGCGACAGCGCTCCCGTCCATCTCGTTCCATTTTTTGTCGTCTGTCAGTGTGGCTGGTTTTCCATCGATAGCCTCTAGACAGCCGTCTTTTCGCAAAATCGCCGTCATCTTTAATTTCCACAGTGAGAAATTTTTTCCCGTTGAACTTTTCAATATCGAATTTCGCCGCCATAATTTCTGCTCAGTCGTGAGCGATACCTCCGACGGGGTTGCAGCAGATAATTATTGAACTCGTACGGCTTTTTCGACACCGTAACAAGGGCAGTATAATATCTATTATTTTCCTGATGTGGAAGATCCACGTTAGTGGCAACCACAGAGCATACGATAAATAGATATATAAAACCCAAGTTAGGCTCTGATACCAGGTATGGCCATCCAATTTGTCAATGGAAATATCTGAACACTAATGCGTAAAAGAGGATATTGCGACTACGTATGCTAATCCACATAAAATGTATGTACCTACAAGAATAGAATTCACTTGTTATTGAAGAGAATTAATTATTATTACAAGTACCAATGTTTTGTAAGAAAAACATTGCTATTAGTTCTCGCCATCAATTAGCAAGAGGGCTCTTCCTTTTCTATTCCTATCCGATAGCATCATATCAGCAACTTTAATGTATATCATCGTGTACTCAAATATGTCAACTTGCTACTAGTGGTGCTTTCATTTTTCATAATGATTCTGCACTGTTGTGCCATATCTTGTAATTAAATATTTATTCCGTTGATTTTTTCGTATTAGGTGATATCGAAGGAGAATGCTAACATACTTATTGCTGGTTAAAGCCTTCCCTAGCAGAATTTAATGACGCATAGTAGTAAACTCTTATACTCTATAAATTAAAAACCTCTCTAAAATAATAAATCTTTCCGTCACAACTTGGGACTTTGTAAAACATCATCACATTCGATAAGATAAAATAATAATCCTTATAGAAATCCATTATAACTCTAAATTAATAATCAAAAATATTGCAATTATAAATATTATGTTAATTTGCTAAAATATGAATCCTTTGTTACTAGCGTTTTCTAAAATGAAAATCTAATTGGATTTCATCATTAACTTTTTAAATTGCAGGAAACCAAGTGTTCTCATATCCTTGAATATAATTGTTAATGGAATAACTGGGTGAATGGACATATGAATAGAAATTTAAAAAAAATGGTCTCCTCTCTAGAAAACACATATATATCCTTACTAACTTAGCTTAAAAGGACAATACTACCCTTATTTAAAAACCCAAACGCTCAATTAACCCAATTAATGAAAATTACTTTTCATTTACACAGTGTTTGTCGTTTTCCTCCTTTTTGCTGCGACTTTTTCATTTTTTACAGTTCTTTTACTTCGTCTTCTTCTCAAATCAAAACATCGAATACTTCCACATCCTCCTAAATTCCGTTCAAAGCTCCTAGTACCCTCGTCGGCGAAGCAATTGCACTAAATCAAACACGCGCAGTCTAACTTCGATGGCAAACAATGCGATGACCAAGAAGGTGGTTTTTAAGTTCGTTTTTTTCACGTAAGTTGTGTCGATCCAACGACTGTGAAGACGCGGTGACTCCCAGTGGGGTTCGCAATCTGTGCAGGGGAACCGCACGGTCTGCGCACGGGACCCGTGGGTCTGCGCAGGGTTCCAGCGCGCTACGCACAGGGGACCCGCGCGCTACGTGCAGGGACCCCTGCGGTACGCGCAGGGGTCCCATGATACTTCTCAATGGACCCGAACGAATTTGCAGGGAACCCTTGAGTAATTTCGCAGGGGACCCGTGCAGTTTGCACACGGACCCGTGTTAATTCTTATCATATTAATTTACATGTTTTGTCGAAGATGCAACTGTCTAGTAAGGATCGGGATTTCGATTGCAGGTTTAATTTGTACGTCACAATACATCGAAGCAAGCCAAAAAGTTCTGAGTGATGCTAAGTTTGCGGCATTCATTCAAAGCAGTTCGTTCGATGTTCTCTTTAGGGCAGCCGACCATTTTAACCTCTCCGCCCAATTGATATGGTTTCCTATGAAGATACAGATGACCCTTCAGCAACCGGGTTGAGCTGTGGATGATTCTTACAAGCAGATCACTCGATTTTCTAAAATGGAGTACTGCTTGATCACCGGTTAAATTGCTCGTCATTACGCCCGAGGTTTACCAAACAACGAATTTTCTCGCATTGGGGCATATTCAAGGTAGATCCATGATTCGTCTGTCCACGTGGAGAGCAGAATGGAGGAATTGTCTTCCGAACATTTCAATGGACAAATCAAAGTCGAAAATTGAAGCTCGTAACTTGTATTTTTTGGAAGGTCGTCTTGCTACCCCGTCGAACGAAGAAAGACCATATCTTGCAGTATTGGACTTTGTCGTTAGTTGAAGATTTGGAGTCATTGACAACTACCATGGTGTACCATTGCCTTCGACGAAGCGATACGCTCACTGAAGCGCGATTTAGCGGACATAAGAGATGAAGTCCATAGTAAAGCCGGTGAAGGTCGTAGTGATTACGGCAGTTTTTTGCCTCAATGGATTCATGCATCCACTTCAAGTATGTACTAATTATTTATTTAATTATGTATACGATAGTTGTATATGTGTCTAATTCTTTGTTGATTACTTGTTTTCTTTGTTTTTAGATCCTTGCGTATGAGTGCATTTATGAGATCGGCAAAGAGTTTGCCACTCGCAAAGAAATGGAGAATGATATGATGCTTCCATGAATTGCTATGTGGTACACGAAACAATGGAGCAGGAAAGCATGTCCAAAGTTGGAGCTAGTAATCCAAATCACACAAAAATCTGTGGTGCATCCCGTGTTAGTGCTGACTCCGCAGGAGACGCAGGCCGCTTATTATCGATGGCAACTTTGCTGTTTTCTCCACGGCACCAAGTGTTGGACTACATGCTAGAGCTGATTTTTGCAAGTGGTGGATGTTGTATGCGTCTCTCACTTTGTCTAAGAGGCGCATCCTCACCAATCCCCCGTGCAGCCACATTCAATCGACGGCGCATTCATTTCATCGCCGTTCTACCAACATCAATCTCCAGCGCATCCGCATCCATCGATGTGTCTAGCAACATCAATCTCCGCTACGGCCATATCAATCTCCGCGGCGACCACATCAATCACCGCCGCGGTCTTATCAATTTCCCGACGTTGGTGTGTGGAGATCAAGTGTGCAATAACAATTTGATCATATTAATATCGAATTAGTGATGAATTTACACAGCTAAGAGGTGATTTAGATCGCCACTATTCGACCAACGAGGATCAATTTGCTTTTTTTTGGCAATTTCGCCGGCCAAAAGATAGATTCGATGGAAGATCGTTTGTGGCATGGGAATGGCGTATGGCTTCCAGAAGCTTGCAGAGATGATATATATGGATGCAAGGGAAGGCAATCGGCCCGATGGAGCAGGGACAACGAATGAGCCAAATGAAGAGCCAGTGGGGGCCACGAGGTGGAAGAAGTGGTGGGGGCGGAGAGTGAGGCGGAAAGAAGCAGCTCAAGCATCGGCATGTTCGGGTGTTGGAGGTTCAAATGTGGTACGTGCAGTCCAACAAACTCCAAATTGGCGCGTGCAGAATCGGTCCAAGTGCGTGCGAACCCCGTACACGAAGATCCCCCCTCCACATCGTCCAGATACAACCAGAATTTGTTGTGGGAGGCCCATATTCATAAGAGAGTTATCCTTTGACTGACAAGCGAACTCACGTTGATGCGCAAAAGTGACAGCAAGCCATACTTACTCGATGCATACAGGCGTGACTGGTTCGAGAGGGTATGCATAAGTGGAAAGTGACTGATGGATATGTGCGTACATTTTATTTTCCCTTGATGTTATGCACGGGTCCCTGAACACATGCATGGATCCCCTGAATATATGCACGGGTCCTCTGAAACACATGCACGGGTCCCCTGAATATATGAGGGTCCCTTGAATATATTCAGCGGGTCCCCTAAATATATTCAGTTGGTCCCTAGAAACACATGCACGGGTCCCTGAATGTATTCCATGGGTCCCTTGAACACATGCATGAGTCCCCTGAATATATTCACGGATAGGGTGAAAGACGAGTCGAGCCGGCTCGTGAGCTCGACGAGCCGGCTCGACAAAAGCTCGATTCGAGCTCGACAATAATGAGCTCGAGCTCATTTTTGTCGAGCTCCAGCTTGAGCCCAAACATAAGAGCTCGAATGCTCATGAACAGGCTCGAGAGCCTTTTTATAATTTTTTATTTTTTATTTTTTAAATAAATATAAGAATTTTTAATTAATTGTTCATTATATTTTTTAAAAGCTCGAGCTCGAGCTCGAGCTAGACGAACTTCGTGAGCTCAAGCTTGAATTCGTGCTCATTAGAGCTCAAATGAGCTCGAACTTGAGCTCTGAGCTGAAAAGCTCGACGAGCTCGAGTCCAGAAATTGAGCCGAGCTCGGCTCATTTACAACCCCTATTCACATGTCCCTGAATATATTCAGCGGGTCCTCTGAATATATTCAGCGGGTCCCCTGAACACATGCACGGGTCCCCTGAGCACATGCACGGGTCCACTGAATAACATTCTTCGTCTATATTGCACAGCACGTCGATGAAGCATTTTTGCGATTCATTGAGTTACAAAGGCCGCGCCCAGATGCTTCAAAGAAATATGTGTTTATGAGGACAATGTTCCCGATTCAATCTTATATTAACGGGGTGGAATTCGGGAAAATGGATAAGGGATTTATTGAGTCAATTTCGTAAGTATGCTATGGGGATGGATGATAATTGACCGTCAATGCCCTGGAAAGAAGTCGACTTCATCGTCATCCCGCTTTTTATGAATGAAAGTCATTGGATCCTTTGCGTAATGCATATTCAAGACAGACTGATAATGTTATACGACTCTGATACATCATGTGATAAGGGCATAAGATTTATCAATAAAGCTTTGGAAAATCTAATAATCGTAGTACCTTTTCTACTAGCGGACCAAAAGATTAACCCCGAGACCATTCAAGAAGTGAAAAAGTTTCAAGCATAATAAGTTCCCTAAGCAATGGCTTGAATAAGTATTAGTATTTGTATTATTCCATATATGAGTTTCTTTACGTACTAACTATATCTTCGTTATTTCATCGGCGAGTGCGGGATTTGGATGTTATGGGCTGCTTTTTCCATGATCTTTGACATTGGTGACTTGCTAAACCTCGATAAGGAGCGTATAAACCAACTTTAGGCACTATCTAACTATATCAATCTATCGAAACATTGGTCCATTTAACATTAGTATGTATGATGTTGTGTACTTTGGACGATGTGTGTACAGAACAATGATTTCTTGTATTTTGTGTGAACTGATTCGTGGCATATCTTCTTTTTATCTCTCATAAATATCATTATATCGATTTATAAATTTATTAGCTATAGCGCTTGTATGAACTGATTCGTGCACTGATTCCCAACTTTAAAAAAAGAAAGAAAAACTAAAATATACCAAAATATATGTTTGATTAATATATTATGCAAAGCTAATAATATCATTATATCGATTTATAAATTTATTATATTACACATAATATCAGATAACTATTTTGATCTTCAACTATAAGGCTATATCAAGAGTTGAAGAAAAGAGTTCCGATGGTGAGTTCCATGAACTGTACACGTATTTTTGTTCATTGCCAAATAATGATGGTAACTTATTTTTAACCTGCAACGTCCATTGCTAGTATGTTTTTCGATGTAGGTGCATATGTAAACACAACAACATTTAGCAGCGTTTTGTTCATTAGAACAACAACCAGGTACACAAGTTCCGTCTATGTTCTGTTATTTGTTTAACTTTTCGTTTAACTTTTATACTTATTCACGTAAAGATTATATAACTAAAGCATTATTCAAGTTCAAATAAACTGTTCTTTGCTCATATGGCGAATATTTTATTGGTCTTTAAATTGACTTGAACACATTAATTTAATCAACTGAAGTAACAATTGAGAATTCGAAAAGAAAAATTTATTTTTATGCTTGGGTCCCTTGAATTAGCGCAAGGATCCCCTGATACCATGCATGGGTCCCTTGACGTTCACGGCCTCATACTTCAGACAATCGTGAATCACTACTGGGTTGGCTGATATTCGTCCCAGCCGTGATTCACGGCCTAGTACTACAGGCTTTAAGGCCGTTAATCCCTACTGGGTTGGCTGATAATCGTCCCAGCCGTGATCCACGGCCTATTAATCTTTGTTCACGGTTGTGACAGCTCTCAAGGGACCCGTAACCAAATGCAAGGGAACCCGTACCCAAATTCAAGGGACCCGTGTGTATTATCAAGGGACTCGTGCCAAAATTCAAGGGACCCGTGTGGTAATTCATGGGACATAAAATAGTCATATAACATTAATAAATTTCGGGGAAAAATAGTCATAAATCGCTACCTTCTGAATTCGCTAGAGGGTATTCTATTTTTTTTTATTCTGCCACGCCGTTTCGTAAAGCCCGAGCATGTTCATATAATCGGGGACCCGTGCATATAATCAGGGAGCCGCGCATGTGCAGATCCCCTACGCAGGTAACCCAGATTTTTTAATTGCAGATTCAAAACATATCAATTGAACTCAAATTTCATCGAATCACTGGCATAAAACATATCGATCAGTACCCACTCAGTTTCGTAGTTAATGGACTTGAAAAACACGGATATAAATTGCAAAAACCAAAAAAAAATAAATTTACAGTTCGTGAGGCTATTTCAACAGTTCTCCATGGAGAATCGACCGAATAATGTTGTTAAGTGTTAAAGTAGGTGTTTCGGCTGGTATTCAATGAGGCTACGATAGTAAATAGAAGTTGGACGTTAATGAGACTACGGTAGTTGAAGTTGGGGTTGGTGCCATGTCGTTAATGCAGTTCAGTCGATTTTCCTTTTTCTCTATTTCTTTTACAACTAAATTATTTATTTCATTATTTTTTTTTTAAGTTAAACATTGTTTTGAAAAGATAATTAGCAGCTAATTAAAATGAGGGCTATTGACTTAAAAATGTCAAAGTGGCCACTTTTTTCTGGTAAGAGGCCATTGAAAGGGCCCGGTTAATTGTATAAAACAAGATATTTTTACATGAACATATTTAGTTAGTTACGAACAAATTGGTTGATGGATGAATATAAACAATTACTAAATTAGCTGAATTTCTCTTTTAATTAATATCTCCCTAAATTAATAAAATTAATGGTCCCATTGTTATTAGAGCGATTTTACTGTAATCCATTCAACAAATAACTAATTAATACACGTAATGTACCATCTTCCAGATTTAATTGACCAACTACTGATTTAATTAGAGATAATAACGTGTTGTCCTATACGTTAATCATATTGCTTGAAAGACTTGGTCCATAAAGAGCCAAACCATTCTAATATTCATGCAAAAGTCGGTGTTGGCAAGTCAAAACCAATCAATCATATTCGGTTCTTAACGAACTACTACAATGATAGTATTTTTCCAGTATACATGCATGGCGTCTGCTGCTTCACATGTCCATCTTTAAAACTTGTAATGAGTTTTTCATGTAATATTTCTGAGTGTTGGGATTTAGAACGGTAGATACCATCCATGATATGCGCTAAAAACTGAACCTCAAGTGCAAAAACTACACTTAACTTTTTTATCAAATAGAATATGATCCTCAGTTGCCAACACTGTTGGGAACCTTCCATTCGACAAAGCAATCCATTCGGTACGTCAGTTGGTGATCCCTTTTGGAACGAGAAAAACCCAAGTCTTCGAATGAAATTTACAGAACAGCTATACAAAGTGGCTCGTATGTTGAACACAATTGGGACGTTCTGAAGAACAACCTTGCATGGTATGGTTTGCCTCCACCGTTTGCATAGATAGATAGATCTGCCACATTTATGATCCTTGATTGACTTGTCTATTGGCACACACGTTAGTAAGCCTCAATCAGAATTTCAAACCATAAACAAAACCATAAACACGTGCGCATTATCATACCAGCAAAAGCGCAGACGCACACACCTTACCCAAAGAGAATGTATTTGAGAACTAGAAAGCTTTATCAAGCATGTTTCTAGAATGTGAAGAAGAATCCTGAAGGCAAGCAAGAACAGAAAACATAGGAAAATAGGGCCTAGTACCTGCCTATCTAGTGATATATTTGCACTATAAAATGTTAAAAAGTTTGGTCATTCCAAAGACATGTCATGCCTGAGTGTGAAAATGCTGTCATCTGCTGCAATCTACAATCAATCAATATCTACGTACAGTTTGGATCTTCTAAGAAGCAACTGAAGTTCGAATTCATAGAGAAACAAACAGCAATCTATCTAGAAGCACACCCTTCATATCCCGTGCAATCGTTCAAGTGCCCGGTTAAGATTCTAGAGATCTAATGCAGATCATGCATGAGACAGTTGTAATTAGATCTCCTATTAATAATTTGAAGGGGCAATAACAATCACTTCAATTCAAACAATCAACAAATGAAAAGAGGGATCTCCACATACAATCACACACCAACGAATTCCAAAGGGGACATGATATGCTGCTGATAGAGGAAAAAGTGAGAGCCAGTAATACTTTTACTTTGCTGATCAAAAGCGTATGTCGATGCCCGAATCTCCATACAAATGTACAACCGCAATCTTCAAATGCAGAAACCCAATCACCAAACCGTTAGACAACTGTTAGAGTTTTCCAGCATCATTCAATTTTCATAGCATAATATAAATCAAGAAAGAAAGACAAAAGGTACTATTTTCTAACTCGTAGTCACAAGATCTTATCTTTTCTTATAGAATAGTCGCATACACTTTGGATCTTCTGAGCGAAGTTCGAATCCATAGAGGAAACAAACATCTTTCCATTTCGGAATTCTCTCTTCATATCTCGTGCAATGCAATCGTTAAAGTGCTCAAGTGAAGATTCTAGAGATCTCGAGGCAACGGTGAAAAGAACAGATCAGAATGGATCAAACATGTAATTAGATCTATTAAACAAGTAAACAAGTCTAATAATTGAAGGGAAAAAAAGCAAAATCAATCATTTCAAACAATCAACAAAGAAGGGGTCTCCACATACAATCAATCCCACACCAACAAATGTCCAAAGAAAGTGAGAGCAAGTAATACTTTTACTTTGTTGATCAAATGCTTATGTCGACGCCCGAATCTCCATAAAAATGTACAATCGCAAGACAGACAAGATCTTATATTTGCATTGCATACTGAAAAGTCCTCGCATTATTTGAAAAGTCCAAGCAAGATGTATGGGAATCAAAGAAGAAAGTGAAAACAGCTACACAACAAGAAGAGAGAAGTATCACCGATACCAAAACCAAATCACAAATTAGTCTTAATCAGCTTGCGCCTAGCGAGAAACCTCGCCAGAGGAGGCGTGACGGCCAGGGTTATCGGAACCCTAACAGGAAAAAGCGCCTTGTTGACCAAAATCGCCAGAGCGAGAGCGCCGCCACTAGTCGTCGCAAGCTCAGCCGTCCGATTACTAAGATTCGGCTTATTCCCCGCCGTATCACGTCCGTCCATCAATTCAGCATCCTCCGCCAGCGTATCGGCCAGCTCCGCCTGTTTCTTCCTGAACACGTCGTGGATGCCGACCTTTCCCAACACCGATTCGACGTCGACGTTGCTCTTGATGGCCACGTAGAGGCCGGTGATTGAGGCGGCGGAAACGGAGCAATGAACAGCTAAACCTACTTTGCCGTATTTTTTCAGGAGTTCTTTGAATTTCCCAGCCATTCTTTTTTTTTTTTTTTTTTGGGTGATTGATACGGTGGATGAGAGAGAGTTTTAGAAGGGTTTATGACATGGAAAGGGAAGGAGGCTTTCAATTCTAGTTACGATTGCGATACGACGTCGTATCTTTGGGCTTAGGTTAGGAGGACTTTGTTAATGAATCGGTTAGGTAGGGATTGGGCCAAACTACACATAAATGCTGAGGCTTTGTAAAGTAAGCCCAAACTCTATTAATTGCTACATTATTATTCATGAAAATCAAAAGTCCAAATCTGATGAAAACACATTACACGGATTATTATTACTGGGTCAGACACACTCAGCCAGCGGAGCACCGCCGTCGCCCGACGAGGCCTTGGCCTCGGCTTCCACGTGGCGTTTTACTCGATGACCAAATCCTCGACGTCACATTGCAGGGGACAGGAATCATGGAATCACCACAGCCGTTTTCGATCATGTGCTTTATGGTCATTGATCCAAACGGGTATCCATGCGTAAAAATATTATTAGCTATTTATATATAATTTATCTGATAGAGGAATGAATTGATAACGTTTTGTAATTTGGGGCATTTAAGTGTAGATGCCCCTTATATAAATAAAATACATTTAAAACTAAAAAGTTTCAAAAAAGTTAAAATACTGGTCTGACGGGTCGGTGGGTCAGACACGGCTTATCAGAGATTCGGGGTGAGGGGTGTTTTTTCTAAGGCGGGGCAGTGGGGGTCTTGGGCCCAATATAAAATAAAAAGGGCATGCCTTGAGTCCTGTCAAATCCGCTTCGGACCCGCCCCGTTAACGTCCCTACCTTTAACCAAAACATGCAAAGAACAAGGATAATGTTAGTCATATTTGTATTTTCTCTTTATCAATTTGACATCTAACTTTGTACGTCATGAATTCACACTTTTAGGAGAAAATTGTATGGTGCTCACATTGTACATCAGGATCAGATCCTCTAACCCACTTTATTGTTCCACTTTGTGTCACACATCACGGATCTTTGACAAGTGGCAAATCTAAGGATCAAGATTTTTTCTTTTGATTTTATTTGACTTAAAATTTTCTAACTACATATTCCACCAAATTCTAAAATCATCATTATTCACTTGATTTATAAGACATAATCAAATAAACGTATCTAATTCGTTTTTTGTTTCGTTACGATCAAATTGATATCCATATATTTATATTATTTTGTATGCTCTAAAATTGTGGGATATAAAATGGAAAACAATAAGGTGGGACAGTGCATTCGTTCCCCCAGTGACGGAACCATAATGTGTAATTTGGGGGGTCGAAATTCCTTTGTAATAGAAAGAATAAATTTTTTCAACATCACCCAGCTACCATAACACCCTAATGCATCCAACCAAGAACACGACAAAAAATTATACAAATACAAATTAGAAGATTTTAACTTATGTGAATAATAACATATTAAAGAAATTTTACTATTAACATTTTAAAAACATAAATAACATTATGTAGGATAATTTTTTTTGAATCACTTCTTAGATTAGTAATCTCAATTATGAGATTTTTTTTAATATCTAGGAAACTACTAAAAATATTGAAAATCTTGGAATGCGTTTTATGGATTATATAACGAAAAAAAGCCATATTGTTAAGATGGAGACTCGAACCCACGTCAAGTAGAAAAAAACACATGAGACTAGGGATGCAAACGAATCGAATCGAGTCGAATATCACAATATTTATTTTAAGATAACAATAGAATACGAATAAGAATATCCGAATATTTAATCGAATTATAAAATCGATTCTATATTCAATTCGAATATTTTCTCGAATGAATCGGATATCGAATATGTGTATACAAATTAATCTTTTATTTTCAATTTAATAAAAGATTTAAAATATATAATAAATTATATTTACATGGTTATTGAATTATATTTAATATATATCATTAAAATATTTTATTGAATTATCATATATTATATTTAAATGTATATTGAATTATACTATATTTTAAATTATTTGAATCGAATTATTCTATAAATATTCGAATCGAATATATATTTTATTCGTATTCGGATATTATTCGAGTCCCAAAAAGTATTTATTCGTATTCGTATTTGAAATATTTGAATTCAAATCTTATAATTTTGAATCGAATAGCGAATCGAACAAAAAAAAAATTTACTCATTTGCAACCTTACTTGAGAGTATTGATTCAACCACTACAACACACACACATATCAATATAGTTCTACATAGGTAGTGATATTTAATTCACGTGAGGCGACCCCCATGTGCTTGAGGAACTTACATGAGCACCTCTTATGAGGCATTTTTCGGTATTACATAAATTGGGTCATTTCAACATAAGATTGTGTTAATTTATTCCACGTAAAAGGTATCAATCAATGCTACATCACCCTTATGTTCAAATGACATGGTTTCTTTTTCTTGTTTTATCGGTGAAGAGCCTTTGTTCATCGGTTGCGCCTTCTGCGAAGCCTTTTCTCCACGATATCTAGCAACTCGTGGTAATCTAACAAGCTCTCACCTGCACTGTCCAACGATGGTATTTTTTCCAAATCTGGGTAGAGCTATTCATACTAATGACTCTAATACCACTGTTAACTTTTGAAAAACTGATAAGAAAGAGCAGAGATAAAGTGAAGAGCTTTCGTATTCTGAAGCTGGAATATTATATTATGATAATCTCAAATTATATTGGGAGACGCTGACGTATCCAATCACACACCTGCCCAGCCCATTATGATCGCAAAATTTGACCAAAAATGCACAATTCACAAATCTCATCAATTAACTATGTCGAATCCAAACTCTACTTCTCAATCGTCGTCGTCTCCTTCACAATCTTCGCCGTCCTCTCACTTGCCGAGGTTGATGTCACAGAAGAGGACGCTGAAACCGCCGTCGCGTTGACTGATCGGGCCACCGACGTCGACCCGTTGACCAAGCTCGCCCTTCATCGGCCGGTCAACCGCCGGATCCCCTTAAAAGACGGCGTGATACCCGCCGGAGAGAACCCTTCTGTTTCCTCCGGCGAATTTGAGAACCCCCTATTTCACCACCACCACCACCTCCACCTCCACCGTCACCACCATCATCACTTCTACGACCACCATCATCGTCATCATGAGGATACTGACAGCGACGATGATGATGATGATGAGGATCATAGTTTGAAGACGAAGAAGAAACTAGGTCACGACCATGGCAAACTCAGTAGAGAGGAGAGGATGACGTCAGCCAAGAAAACCAAGAAGCACTGCCACGTGTTTATGCAGCGCCTGATCAACTTCTTCGAGCATTATTTCTAAGTAAGTTCGTGAATGTTCTGACGACTGTATTCTTGTATTTATGTTTGTTGTCACCTTTAACATTGTCCATCATACATCTGTGTATTCCTCGTCTTTCTACTGCTTATTGTCTCATCATGTTATATGGTTTTGTGAACGGTTGAACATCCTTTCTACTAATTTCCTCACACGCTGTACATAGAAAAAGAAAAAAAAAAAGCAAGAAGCTATTACACAACCTATATAGACCCAAATACGAAGCCATACAACAGAGAGATAAGCAGAAAGTTTTGGTGATATCTCTTCCTTCAATTTTTACTGGACGACTTCAACCTTGCAGCATTTGCCTTTGCCGTAGCCTTGGCCAGACTTGAGGGACTAAACGAAGCTTTAGGATTCAAAGCCTTTCTTATCTTAAACACTGCCCAAGCTGTCCCTATTGCGTGCCCAGCAGCTCCAAACCCATGTTGGGTCACCTGCCCTGCTTCTTCTCCGTATCTGCACATCACCATCATCGACTTAAATTAGGAAAGAACAACATATGACGAACTGCTGTAGTTGTAATAATAGAACATAGTACGTAGGTAATGATATCCATTACCTTTGCGAGACGAGCCCAGTTGAGACCACTGAAGTAGTTGACATCACGTTCTTCCCAGCAACTTCAACCGCATCGCAAATCTTGTCTTCAATTGCAGAAACGATCAGAATGGACATGTCAATCACAAATGGATGGCAAATCGTCTGTATATGTCATTCACATATTTGTTAAACAACTTACTGAAGCCATCCAATGAGGCAAGAACGATTTCTCCAGGGAGAAGGCTGAAGAACTTCTGTCCCACTTTAGAGTTGGCAACCGAACGAGTGAAGAATCCAGACACCTTCACAACGCCAGAAAGAATCCCAGTCGCAACATTTTCAGACATCTTAGTCATGTCTTTAACCCTGTAAAGAAGACCCAATTTTCAGACATCCTCACTAGCAGGAAAGTAGAAGGAAAAAGGGGGAAAGAAAAAAAGAAAAAAGGCGATACCTTTTCATCCTTCTCATCGCCTGATCGCTAACTTTCGTAGACCCTTTACCCATTCTCTTCGCCAGAGAACTCATTGCCCCACTTAAGCCTATCCACTGTGACGTCACCACACCAGAGTATCCCCCTTATAACTTGGCCCGAGCCCGAAGCAATAAGCTTTGCGATGCTTCCACTGTAATCCTCAACGTTAGGAGCCAAGGTCGTCCAATAAGCAGAGGCGCTCCTCTCCAACTCATCTTTCTTGCTCGCCATCTCCTCAGGCGATACTTCCTTAGCCACGGCGCCCCACTTCACCACCTCCGACGTCGTTTTCTCGACCCTAAAGGCGCTGAACTTCTCCAAGATCGAGTCTAGCTCCCTCAAAAGACCGTCCTGCCCCTTGGCGGCGATCGTAAGCCCATAGTTCAGTATGTTGTCGGCGCTGGGAGTTGAAACTCCTTTTTCAGAGGGCGCCCTTAGGCTGAAGAAGTAGTGGGACCCATCGAGCTTCACCGCCGGCTCGTCCCTGGCGAGGGGCCACTGGATTTCGTCGCCTACGCGGGCGAGGGCGGCGACTACGTTGCCGCCTTGTGTGAGCTGTACGATGGAGAATTCTCCGGCGGCGAGCTCCACGCTCTGCTCCTTGTCGATTAAGTGGACTATCGCGCCTGGGATTCTGATGATGACTTGTTCCGACGACTCTAAACTGTTCTTACTCGATCCTTTCTGGACTGGGATTTCATCTTCGTTGTCGGGGAAGAGCTTCTCCCCAAGTCCTTGGGGTCGACGGAAGGGTACATAGAAGAAGATGATGATGAAGCGTTTCTGATGATGAAGGTCGAAGACGAATCAGGGTTCGTTTGGATGACTTCGGGGTAGAGGGAGCTTGTTTTTCTGGGAGTTTGCTGTTGGGAAGACATGTTTCTTCTTGATCACAGCTGATTAAGGAGTTTGAAGGGCAGATTTTGTTTGTTGGGATGAGAAAGATTGGTGATTTTTTATTACGTCAAGCTTAGGATGTAAGGAAGGAACAAACCAGTCGGGGGGCTTTAAAATGTATGGAATTGGGACACTGCTAAGCAACGAGTAGAAGACGTGTGGAGTTCCAAGTGTAACCGTCGACGATCTTTTAATGTTGTGATGGGATGCGCTGGACATACACCTTGCGTGGTGTTATTAAGATTACTTTCTTATCCATATGATCATATGCTTTCCATTTCTTTTTCTTTTTTTTTTTACCGTTTGCAAGCCGAATATAGGATGGATTAT
>JAPQWV010005384.1:0-19829 GCA_027422505.1 Craterostigma plantagineum | reverse complement strand
GGCGGCTCATGGGTCGGGCTCGGGTCCTCCGCGGCGGTCGGAGAGGAGCCAGACTGAACGTGGTGGTGGCTCAGGACGGGTCGGGAAAGTACAGGACGATCAACGAAGCGCTGAGGGAGGTCCCTCGCAATGGCGAGACACCCTTTGTGATCCACGTGAAGGAAGGCGTTTATCAGGAGTACGTTGTCTTCGATAGCGGGATGAGGAACGTCGTGCTGGTCGGAGATGGGCCCACGAAGACGAAGATTACGGGAAATAGGAGCAAGATCGGCGGCCTGGACACGTACCTGACAGCAACCGTCGGTACGCCTTTTCAAAATCAATTAGGGTTTAGTATGGTTGCAGCAACCCCATCCATGTTGGCTCACGGCCCAACTCGTTGGATTTTCGATGCGTCGTCGAGAATTAAAATTTTTTGACACGTTTCGACGACTCAATGGAGTTGGGTTACTGACCAAGTGGGTAAAAAGTAATAGAACCTTAATTACTACTGTTATTATTACGAGTACATTTTCGCAAACTCTATGCGTGCGATTAAAATATAATTTTATTAATATTACTTATAATTTTGAGATTACTAATTTTTAGTGTTTAAGATGAAACATAATTTTTAAATATAAAAGTGAAAAAATAATGTCTTAGTGTACGTACAATAAATAGAAAATTAGAGTTATATGATAAGTAGTTTATTAAATTACAAATAGGAAGACTGAATTGTAAATAAATTGACGGACCAAATTTTGCAGATTATAGTCCACTTAGACCAATTATATAAGAGTATATATATATTATTATTTGGTCGTATATGAGGTGGTGTCGATACGATGATGCCTAAATTTAAGTTTGCAATTTGAGTTTCACAACTAGAGCAATTTGACTGGATCTAAATTAAAATATCATCTTTAGGATAATATGGCCAGAATTTTGAAATTGTTTTCTTCAGATGGCTTCAAATTTAAAATATTTCTCAATTTTTGTTCAGCGATCGAAGGCGACAACTTCACAGCCAAGAACATAGGATTCGAGAACAGCGCCGGCCCTCATATGCACCAGGCGGTGGCGATCCGCGTCACGGCGGACCGCTCGGCGTTCTACAACTGCAGATTCGACGGCTACCAAGACACCCTCCTCGCCCACAACCACCGGCAATTCTACCGCGACTGCACAATCACCGGCACCGTGGACTTCATCTTCGGCAACGGCCTCGCAGTCTTCCAAAACTGCACCATCCTCGTGAGGAAGCCTATGGAGGAGCAGAAGGTCTGTATGGTCACCGCCCACGGCAAGGAGGAGATGAACGAGACGTCGGCGTTCGTCCTCCAAAACTGCAGGATCGAGCCGTCGCCGGACTATCCCGTCGCCGACGAGAGGTACAAGACCTATTTAGGACGGCCGTGGAAGAGGTTCGCCACGACGGTTGTTATGGAGTCTGATTTGGGAACCCTGATCAGCCCAGAGGGGTGGTCGCCGTGGAACGATACGACGACGTATTTGGACACGTGTCGGTACGCCGAGTTCAATAATAAGGGCCCGGGCTCGGATCTGACGTGGAGGGCGAGGTCGCCGGGGATAGTTAGGTTTTCGTACGACGATGCTCGGAGGTTTACGGCGGGAGAGTACTTGCTCGGCGATTCTTGGATTGGGCGTCTGGGGATACCGTACGTTTCGGGATTCTTTAACGGTTTGTTGTAATGAAAGAAACGTACGGACGATTGATGTCTTCTTCGTCTTTTTCAATGGGTTCGTTCTTTCTGTTCTGAAGATTATGGGGGAGTATGCTTTGATCCATGGGGATCATGAGATGATGATCACTGCAATGAGTTGTTCTGATGAAAGAAACGAAGTACTTTTAAGAACTCTAATGAAGATGAACAAAAATGCTTCACTACAAATTAACTGTTAAATTGGAGAAAGAACGTAGAAGCGGATACATTTGAAAGGCAAACAACTTCGTTTATCTATGTTACAGTTGAATCATCCGACCTATTCGTATCTAACGTTGCAATAACAGAAGCTGCTTATATTTAGTTCACTGTACTATTGATTTATATATTACCTCTTGGATTTTGAACTCTGCCCTCTGTGCAAGAATGGGATTTGAGAACAAGCACAAGATTGCTCTTCATTCCTTGTTGATGGTTTGGCTGCTAACTGCACAGATGTTACAGACGATAACCGCAATCGATTTACGACGAAAACGAAAACCCTATTACAACGAGTTAAAAGCCGAGGCTTACTTACTGGTATAACAGTCGACGAGCCTCGAGCGTTAGAGAGTTCGATGTCTTCAGCCGCCTTTCGCTTCTTCTTTTCACGGACAAGAAGCACGGCGCATCTACACGTGTAAAACAGAACCACCAAGCCGAGCGAAAACACACCCACCGAAACAACTATGACCGCCGACCCTAAAGCTGCGCAATCGTAAAGCGAATTTGCTCAAGCGTCGATTTCTCTTAAGAATGATCGCCGAGGCGAAAAATAGAAGAAAAATGGCGTATTCGTAGTCTTACTATGAGCTGCAAGCGAACTCATTTGCCTGCGCCAAATCAGATTTACGGTTGACTCAGAAGTCAAAGACGCTGACATCATCTCATTACAGTCGGGGTAGCATCCGTGGTTGCCTAAATCGTTCACTGTCACGGTCAGGACAGCTCCTCCGCCGTGTTCGCCTTGCTGTATTATACAAAGCGTCACAAAATAAGTAACAATAAAATTAATTCGACGTTCTCGCCATTTTACGACTTTTAGGGTAAAGACTCGCTCATACGTGATAGATTAGTTGTTCCAATACGCCGTTGCACTCGTCGATCGAAGCGCGGAGCCTTATGCCTTTCGCCTTCACCGAGAAATGCTTTGAGATGGCGACGAACGTTATGATGGGTTGCCAGTGGTAACTTCCCTTAAGCTTCACTTCCGTCGAGCCGATGAGTTCCGCCGCGAGATTCGTCGATAAAATTCCCGAGCTCACTTCTACGGAGAATATCACCAGAAAACGGGACCTATTCCCTGAAAAAAAAAGTTGCACTTTCTCTGTCTACTTCGTCGTTTTAAGGGAACTCTTTTTTTTTTTTTGCGCAATTACCAGGAAAATTTTGAAGGTCGGGATCGTCGATGAATTTCGGACGGTTGCTTATTTTTCCGAAGACGAGGGCGCCATTGCTCGTCTCTTGAAGGGTCACGAGCGAGGGGAGGGTTATGTTAGGCGCATCGTTGATGGGCCGAACGTAGATAGGCACGTCGATGTCGTTCCTTCCGTTTTCGTTCTCGGTGGAAACTCGAATGGCGTCGTCTCCGTAGAAATTCTCGTTTCTAACACAAGATTGCAAAAAAGGAACTCAACGTTGAGGCAATCCGCGAAAAATCGGTCGAAAAAAAAAAAACGAAAGAAAGGATTACCCGAAATACTGGATATATTGGAGCGCAAAGTTTACAGCGTCGGTACGGCCTAACAAGGTTACGCCGTTTGCCTCTCTTCGGACGGAAAAGCCATCCCATGTCGTCTGCCAATATTGCATCTGCATTGGAGACAAAACGACGGTCCCGTATTTCGAGCCGAGCGTAACGCTTACGTTTCCTTCTGGGTTGGAGTATGCGATTTCGAACCCAGATAAACCGCTGCAATATAAAAAAAGGACGAAAGCGCATCGTTAAAAGAGGCCGATTGCAAGATTTTAGGGTTTGAAACTCTTACGAAAAAGCGGGACTAACTGCGCCTTCCGTAGCTTGCAAGTCGCTCGGGACAGAAACGAACTGAGGCGGCGTGCAAAGGACGAGTATATTTACGGTCGCAGAAGCTCGATTTTCGTTCGCGTCGACAATTGTATACGTAAAACTATCATTCCCATAATACCCTTTGTAGGGCGTGTATCGAAAGACGTTCCCATACTGTAAGATCGAACCGTGGCCTGGCTGTCGAAACATCATAACTAGATTGCGTCAGTTTTATAGATAAATAATTTATGTGTGTCCCACATCGGATAATTGAGAAGAGATTGGGTAGATTGTAAGTTAATGGGCTACTCCATTTTTCACCAATTGGTATTAGTGATGGAACCCCGTCAACTTATGTGGGCCAACTCTTCTCATGTGTGGACCCATGGGAGTAGGCCCGGCCCCATAACGAAATTAAACAATTTAAACAGAAAAAACTTCCTAACGTAATAGAAAGTCAATTCGAAACTTACGTTCGAATTATCAAGAACGGTCACATTCCCGCCCGCGAAATAATCGTTTTCCAGGACGTCGAAGGATGTCGACTCGGCCTCCCACGCCGAAACCGTGTCGTCGTAGGCTTTCGGAAAATATTCGCCTGAAAGAGAAAAAACATAAAACGTACGATTCGATTCGGCGAGAATGAAAAAGTTGTAAGATATGGCTTACCGTCGTAGACGCTGACGCCGACTGGACAAGGTAAGAAGCGCTGTCCACTATAAGAAGCGCACATTTCGTAGAAACCAACCTCGTTCGCTGCGTATTTAGCCGTGTAGCTTCCGTCGCCATTGTCCAAGAACGGCCACGTCGAGAATTTTGATTTATTGACCGAAGCGATTTCCATGCTCAGATTCGACCCTTGCGTAACCAATGGATTGCTGTAGGAATCGACGAGCCGGACGATAACTTCGTTCTTCATCATCTTCGCCACTTTGCGCTCGTACTTCACTATCCCCGAGAGAGATACATTAACGGCCCCTGCGCCAAAATTAGGCATATAATCTACGAAAAAGTTGCGCGCTTTATCTAACAGGGAACTAATATTGAAGTCACAGAACACCTGGGATTACTTCTTTCTCGAAAGAACGCCCGCCGTTCAGTGGAATATTTCCGCAGAACACGCTGATTCTGTACTTACCGCTCTTCTCGGGTTTATAGGTAACGTCAAAGTCGCTCGACCTTCGACTCTTTATCGCCAGAAAAAGCGTCCAAAATTCGTATATGATCAGCATAAATTCGATCTATAATGCTGTAATAATAATCACAGATTATCCTTACATTGTTGGACTTATCTCTAGCCCGTACGCTCGGACGTACATTAATCTCCGACAACTCTGGCAAAATCTCGACTTTAACGACTTCCAAGTCGACCGCAGAAGGATACAAATAAGCGTCCTTCAATAACACGGAAAATTCCGCAATTTCGCCGGCCAATGAATCGTTCAGACCCGACCCATTTACGACGGTGTTTGCCCCGTCGCAGTAACCTGTAATAAATAAAATTCCCTCGAAAATCGTCAGCGCAGCGATTTTTTTCCAGGAAAAAAAAAGCGTGTGGAGTACCTATGAATACGGTGAATTCGTAAGGCACGTTAGAGATGAAGTTCTTCTTCTCAACGTCGGATATGATCAGCGTGAATTCGCCGGGCTCCTGCAAGCTGAAGGAGAACGTTTGAATCCCAGGTTGTAAGTGCTTAAAGCTCAGCCCAGATTCAGGCATTGATAAATTCGTCCCCTTTTCGAAGACTTCTACGTCGAATTCGTACGGTTTGGGAACGATGTTTCCGTACTTGTCGTGCTGGTAAATGAATCCTTCCATGTTAGAAAATAATTGGAAATACTTCGTCTCAGCTGCATTCCATCGAACACCACAGCTTCGGACATCTAAGTCGCCTGTTAAAACCCATCAAGAACTCGAACATTCGACTAACGTAGCAATGTGTAGCAGAGCAGCAGCTAAGAACAATTATGATTACCTGGGTTCACCTTAAACGGTATTGGAGATTCGTGTAAAGTTTGATTTTCGATCTCCACGTGAAGTAAGAGCTCGCCGGCCGTGGCTGCGATGAACTCTATTGCAAGAAAACCTAGTTGATTCCATCCTTTGAATGTTACGTTGAGCAGATTTGCCTGTAAACCTTGTGTAGTCGTAGCAGATAACGTTGGGCTATAAGCTTTCGCTCCTTCGCTGGTTGAAGAGACGTTATTCCCAAAAGCGTCTTTGGGAAGGATCAAAAGCTCGGCTTTTGTCCCGGCGGTGAACTCGTTTATCCCATCTTCCCACTGCAGAATTCCGGCGGCGGCGTACATTTTGCCTGCACAAAGTCATAAATTAGGACAACTGCCGCCGAGTGGGAAAAAAAAGCATGAAATCAAGCGGGCAAAAGAGAAGAACCTGGGTTCGTCCGAAAGTGAAGGGAAGAGTCGAAGACATGGAAATGTTCGTCGGTTATCAGAACGTTGAACAGGCCAGCGGTGATGGGCACGAAGGAGATGGTCCATTTCTCAGTATCGCCGCCGTCGAAGTTCAGTTTCAGAGAGGTAATGAGACTGCTGTTCCCCGTCTTGTCGTTGACGGTTACGTTGGGTTCGAAGGGGAATTCGTACTTGTCGTACTTGCCGAGGACGGTGACTTTGATCGTCGCCGTTTCGCCGGCCGTGAACGTGTCGGCCTCGTTCAGCCAGCCGAAAGCGAAGGCGGGCAGCGGCGGAGGGTCTGTTAGAGAGAGATGAAAGAGGGTGGAAGAATAAAACAAGCTTTAGTGCAAGTGATTGAAGCATGTTCGTTCATTTATCTACCTGAGTTCGTGGGATTGATGTTTTCACATGATATGAGGATGATGACGATGAGAGCTGTAACAAACGGCGTCGTTTGAGATGCCATCGCCGAGGAAATTTTGCCGCATTAATTAGTAGCGGAGGAAGAAATTACTACCAAGTTGGCCGGTCAGACTTCTGAAACAGGCTTTTTTGCTCAGCGGTTTTTTCCTTTTCTTTTCTTCCTTTTTTTTTGGTTTCAATATGAAGATTTTCTTACAAACAGTTATTTTCCTTTTATCTTTTGATAGAGCATCTCCATGTTCATGGGTCTAAAACACCAAAATAGAGTACATCTATACTCCAATGGGACTTTATATCTAACAGTAATATTGTGTTGATCTGCAGAGATACTCTAGATCTAGAGTACGCACAATTTTCAGCACAAACTAGTTTTAATTTTTGATTTTTTATTTGAAAACTTATATTAAATTGTTAAAAATTAACTTTATTTTTATGGGATAGGAGATGGTATTGTAGAAAGAGGTACTTTAAATTATGAATTCTAAATTTTTACCTATTAACCATCAATGCACTCTTAATATTTCATTTCACTCCTCCATGTCCATACAAAGACACCACGTAC
The DNA here is from genome assembly GCA_027422505.1 of Craterostigma plantagineum. NCBI lineage: Eukaryota > Viridiplantae > Streptophyta > Magnoliopsida > Lamiales > Linderniaceae > Craterostigma > Craterostigma plantagineum. The sequence goes on along the minus strand of JAPQWV010005384.1, from coordinate 12,715 downwards.
ACAAACACATAAATAGGGTGAAAGTGGTGAATTGTAAAATCACCAATGAGAACGAAACAAACGACAAAAATAAAAAAAAAATAAAACGCAAACTGCAAAAAAATTAGTAGTAACGTGGCATATACGTGGCGGTTAACTAGCGCTTCGGTGAACTGCAATTCGTTTCTCCCTATTTAATATCTGTTTCATGAGACGCACTTTCTTTCATCGTCAACCTCGAGCCATCCTCTTTCTTCTCTTCCCCACACTGTGCTATGGTGGGACTGAGTGTGATATTAGAGAACTACAGGGACCTGTCTGCAAACCACCATAATACGATGATCAGCAGAAAAGGAAGCATGATGATGAAGCCACCTTACCCATACAGCTTTCACATATCTCCGACGACGACTACGATGATTACTCCGCCGGCGAACAAAACCATGTCTTCTTTAGGGTTTCTCGACTACTGCTTCTCGTGCAAGCACAAGCTTTTCCTGGAAAAGACATCTACATGTACAAGTAATAAGCATGCATACATCTCTTTTCGGAGAGATCTGATGATCTTTTATCCCTGATTCAAATCTAATTAGGGCAGCTAATGATGTAGATATCGTTTGATTTTGTGCAGAGGGGAGATGGCATTTTGCAGCGAGGATTGCAGGCAACGGCAGATGTTCATGGAGGAAGAAGAAGAGAGACTGCGGCGGCGGCGAAGGCCGGCGGCGGTTGTACCGGCGAGTACAACTGCTCGTCGGCCGCCACGTCATCTCCACCGCCTTCTTCCCGCCGTAGAGTCGCTGAAGGTTCAAGAGCTACAAGAGCCAATGCCTTCTTCGCTTACTGATGATCAGCTTAGTTCCAGATTTTCCAATTCTGCCCTCGACATATTTTGTCAAGGACTTCGATGCCCTCGTCTAGATTGATGGAGCAAAGGGATATACATATATATATAATATATCATAATTTGTCTCACTTCACTACTATGGGATCGGTTCTTGGCCGAAGATTTACCAGAAAATAGTAAGAGCCTCGATGCCTTTTCTTGATTTTTTGATTTTATTTCTTACTATTATGTGGAAGTGAGTTTGTTTGTAGCTTGATGGGTGTTTTAGGTAGTTCGTTGTGTATGGAAACGACACAAATTTAAAATATAACGAACAGATAACGAATGCTTATGTTGTAAGGAATTCATCCTCAATGCGAATATCAGATCCTCGAGAAAAAAGAAAAGAAAGAAACTCTCGCATGGAAAGAGACAGATTGTGCTTGGACTGCATTTAGTTAGAGCTTATGGTTAGTTTTCTTCTTGGTGAGTCGTAGTAAGTGAGGAAGAAAGAACAACCAAAGATTTTTGAAGTATAAGCACATACAGATAAAAATAGCACAAATCAATCCTTTTTCCATTTCCCAGATAAAGATTTACGTAACAAAGTGGGGAAGAAGCCCACCATCGCCCTTATCTTCTTCTTTCATCATCGTCGTCATTCGATTGTCCCACAAACTGTCGTCGTCGAACACAGCTCAGCTCAGCCTGATTTGAAAAGGAGGATTGCTTTGGAGTCCAGATAGAAGTAGACAAAGTGGTTTGTCTCATGAGTTACGTAGGAGCCTGTCGTAATAAACAAAGAGAAAGAGATAATCATCATGTAAGATGAAGACATGGATGGAATCGATTATCTTTGGATGAATGTGATGACAAAAACCGTTTCAAATCACTTAAGAGAAGATAAGCATTGATTGAAGCTTGAAAATATCAACTGATGATACGGTCACCACACGAAGTAGAAGAGATCAGCAATTAATTGTCTTCTCTTCATCTAAGCATAAGCAAAAGAAGAACCTTGAGCTTAAAGGAATAACTTCAACTTGAATCTTAGTCCGCCCGAAAACTAATGAATTCAATCTACCAAGAAAAATAAGTCTATCCTAATTGCAGCTCAACTAATGCCTTATGGTTCTTCGATGAACGTCACGGATGTTCTATTGAGCAATAAGAAACAAGTAATATCGAACAGAAGAAATATCGAGAAAATCACGTCTAAAATTCAAGTGCAGACATAGATATTAGACAAGAGATTGTATCCTCCACACCTATGATGATTAAAACACTTTGATTCTTATATGCACACAAAAGAATTCAAATGAAATGACTAAGAACCTGCAACTATGTCTTAACATTGAAATCTTTACTGAAGGAGCACCGATAACAAACAAGTATTAGATGCAAAATTGATGCTGCAGAAACATCTATTGAACTTGAATTACCGAAATTCTTGCCCACGATACAATGCCAAGTAGGGCCGTATTTCTTGTCAAACACCTTCTTTATGTGCTCGGCTACATCCTTCTCCACACTACACTTCTCGAATGCCTGTGCAATCACAACATTTCACAGGCATGTGGTATGTAATAAGATCTCGAAGCTTTAAACGTAGGAGCAACTTAAAAGCTTCATTGACTATTTAGACATCCTATCACCGTTCCCACTTCAGAGTAAACACAGCTTAAAGACAAAGACACACACGAGTGCCATCACTGCCTATACTTGGAAATTTAGCAACTGACAACTATTAGGGAAGCTTTCGAAATATCAGAAAGAAAATATGACCAAGATTAAATCTTTTTTAGGGTCATTCCATTTCTCCACTGTTTGAGAGAGAGAGAGAGAGAGAGAGAGAGAGAGAGAGAGAGAGAGAGAGAGTACATCAATGGCAATATCTATAGCTTCCTTCTGCATATCATCTTTCATGTCAGCACTCTTAACGGTGACTTTCTTGCCGGAATTCGATCCGGAGGAAGATTTCTGATCATCCACGGCGGAGGGTTTCGGCGCCATCGGTGCTCCGCCGCTACTCCTCTTCAAATCGTCACTCATCTTACTTGCTTCCCTCCCCAAAACTCACCTGAAACTAAAAGATGGCGCAAAGTTCGATCTTTTTCTGGCTTTCAAGATTGTTTCTGATTTGTAAAGGTAGAGTAGTAATATCTATTAAGATTCTGTTCGCACAAACACTCCACATGTCTGGCTATGGGTTCAGACGATTTTTTGATTTTTCCCAGATTAAACAAGACATGGGCCTGCGAACAGTCATGATAAGCCCACTTCTTAGCGAATGTAAAACAAAGATCTCGTACCCGTTTAAACCCGACGGATCTCGTATTTGACCCATATTCATTCAACAGTATAATGAACCTCAGATGAGACTTTGGATGCTGCCAAGATTTTCAAATAAAATTAGATTCTTTGTTCGCGGATGTTTCCAAGAAGCTACTGCATGGAAGAAAGCTATTACCTTTTTCTTTTTTGTCTTCAATGTGGGTGGGAGACCGTACTCTTCGGATCGATCCACTAAAACTCAACTCTTCAATTATTGAACTATGCTGCTTTTTATTGACATCACCATTATTACTTGTAATATTTATTCATCATGTCCAACTGAGAGAGAGAGAGAGAGAGAGAGAGAGAGAGAGAGGCTTTTGTCTTAGTCAGTAGTAGGGAGGGCCACCACAACACAATGATACAACAAGATCCTTACTACCACCAGCCCCGCGGAGGAGGGCCGCCGCACGCGGCGATCCTCGCCGGAGTAGTGCTGATCGTCCTGATCCTCCCATTGCTCCTTGGAGACCAAGGCGAGGCCATCACGGAGTTCATCGCGGAGATGTTGACCCCATTAGGTCTCCTCCTTCTTCCCATACTTCTACTGCTCATCATTCAGTTCTTGTCCTCTGACACGGGCTCGTTTGTCTCGTCGGTCTTCTCCTTCGGCGAGCCCAACTCCATACACCGAGCCAGCGGCTCTCCGATCGGCGTCGCGGCGGTGCTCTTGCTCGTGCTCTTCCTTCTCTACTACAAAACGTCCATCTTCGGCGGCGATGATGATTCAGGCGATTGATAGTGTATAGTATAACGTGTTCCTTTTCTTCATGTACTCTATAACTTGTACTGTACGGACGTAGATGGGAAAAGAGATCCGTGTATGAACATACATGGTATGGGATAGTTGATTGCGATTTGGTTCGATGTCCAATTACGAAAATACCCTTCAACCTTTTGACCATTCTTCAGTGTTCCGACGATGCTTTTTGCCGACATGTTGGCGCTTGTAATTCATCTCCCAGTTGATCCAATTCCAAATAATTTGTAGTAGTAAGAATTAAAGATCCAATCTTTATTACAGAATCTTCATTTATGTGAGTAGTCAATCCTCATCATCAGAATTAAAGGTGTGTCTTCTCCTCAAAGATTCCAATACCTCACCAGGCATTTCCCTCTATTCCCAGATTGCCCTGCAAGTGATTTGAGCTTAGGCACACTCATCCCACTAAGAGGAGTCGATGCACCTCTGTTGACATCCCTGAGCACAGACTTCACTATTGCCTCAGCAGCCACATTCGAAGCGTTCGTTTGAAGCTGTGGATCATTCGGTCTTTGCCCGTTTCCTTGCACGGTTGAATCTGCATTAGCAGTAGAAGCAGCGTTGTTCCTTGTTTTCGTCGTCTCGTACTTCTTCATGTCGTACAGAAGTTCTTTCTGAAGCTGCCTATCTGCAACTAATATGTCGTCGATCTCATTCTTGTAATCTTTCAGTAGCATCCTTAAGCAATCCATGAGGGAACCAATGAGAGGGCTGTTTTTACTTTCGAGCAGTCGTTTTAGCTCGATGAAGATTGGGACTGCGTTTTGTATCAGCCCTTTAAGCACTGCTTGAGTGATGGCTCTTCCTTTGGTGGCGGCGTTTGAAGTTGAAGATGTTGCTCCTACTCCATTGTCTTCTTCTTCGGCGAAAGTGGCTTCAGATGATGATGCACCGTGGTTGGATTGGACACGAATTTCTTTGCTCGAGAGGATTGCAAAAGCATCCTGGTTTGGCCGATATTTTAGAACCAAATTTACATTAACAAATCTTGGTAAAGAATATCCAACTGTAAAGAACGCATAGTAGGATTAAAAGAAAAAGGGCTTTGGATTTACCCTTAGAACTGACTGTCCTGTGTTGTCTTCTATAGAGATCATACCATCAGATGCAGCTGCAAGAATTTCTGCGCATACTTTGGCAAAGGTAGCAAGAAGGTGCTCAGGTGCCATTTGTTTCAGCAAAGTCGTGTAGATGTGCATCCTTTGAGACCGTGATTGCTCATTGTTTCCTCTGGGGGAAAAAGCATATTATTAGTTTTGAGTACGGTATAAGGATTTCCCACTGTGTGTTTATTAGGATAAACAACTAAGTACCTGATGGAAAACATATGCCTTTCGTTGCGTGAGCTGCTGGTGTTACCATGTCCAGTTTGGGCATTCCAATCATTCAAAACGAAGATTGCTTCCACAAAGCTATTGTAGGCTAAAAGAGGTGCTTTTGCTGCAGATAGGAATTACAATGGGGAAATTGACGAATGAATAAATGAATTCATTGGGTTTGCATGTATAATGATGTGTTAATTCAGTAGGGTTATTAAAGAAGAGGAAACAACCTTTTAGGATATTTCCAAAGAGGAAATCGGCCAGCTGCCTTATTTTCTCTGATTCGTCGACTAAACACAGCAGAAACCGAAGAAATAGAATTCCTCTCCACTTCACATAGTCCCTCTGCGCAAAAGAAACTGTTATGTAAGGTAAAAAGTACCTTATACAGAGAAAGCATGGAGAACTCGGGAGAACATATATTCGCTGGGGAAAAGATGTACCTGTAATAGCCTTGATAGTAGTACAAATGTCTGTCTCCTAAACTAGTTCACATGGATCTCGCAGACATTTTGTAATCTTTGACATATAACTGTACATTGCAGAAGTTTGCTAGTTCTTGAGAAAATCCTAATAATCCACACTATAATTTACATGTAAACTGAGCATACCAGTCAACCATAGCAGTGTAACGCACACAGAAATCAGCCATAATCACTACAATATTGTTGCGAAGTGCGGCTAAGTCACTCTTTTCAAGTTCCTGGAAATGAGTTCAATAGAAAAGGTCCATATCACGCTTTAAAATCAATATCAGTAATCATAAATCAAACTTACTGTGCATTTACAATGGTATTCGCGGAGTTACTATGATGAGTTTGAAGGTACCTGCACAAAAAGAGGTATATAGCGCTTTGCAAGTTTCCCATCAGCTAAGCACATCTTGCCCATAGTCACCCAAGATTGTATATACAAGGAAGGCGCAAGCTGCTTCACTGGAATTTGAGGCCCAGGTAATTTGCTCGATTTCGTATCAGAACTCCCAGAAGTGATTATGGTGTGAATGGTAGGAACAATAGCTTTGTAGGAGGTCGAAGGACACACAATGACTAGTGATCCAATGGTGTACATGGCGATAACTGCTTTAGATAATAATGTAGAGGAGGCAGATTTTGTTTGTTCTTGACGTCTATCACCTGTACGAGGCGTACGAAACACTTTCGCTTTATATGCATCAGAAACTTCTGACATATACGAGTCTAATATGCGGGAAGATTTAGACAGAAGCTGGTCCACCCATCTTGTTACAAGGGAATCAGCCTCCTCCCGATTTAACGCCTTTCGTCTGCACAGGGTTCTGAGTGCTTTCACATGAGCATTAACCTGATGAAAAGAAAAAAAAACGACAATCGTTATAACAGTATAATCAAATAGAAAGGTCCAAGAAAGCCATTTTTGGATTTTCATTATAATGACAAAACTTATCTTGCAGCAGAACTTATGCACATGATAAAAGCTATCAGAGCAATCACATTGCCGACTGCCAAGTAATTGATAGGTAAATTCTATAAAGCTGACACCACCAAGTTATGAAATCGATCACCTATAACTAGATCAAATGCTGCATACCTCAGTAGAGTGCATGTTGAACCCTTCAAGACGTTTGAGGAAGTTCTGTGCTAACTCTGCCGCAGGTTCAGGAGGTAGCTCTGTGGAAACATTAGAAATAGTCTGCAGCAGAAAGACACGATCTGAGACCCAAGCAACATTGTTGGACTCTGCATCTTCTAAAACCGCATATCTTGGTCTGTGAGGGCTTTTGAGTTCCTCTATGGGTGTATCCTTGTCAAGAAGATGCCAATGATGTTGAAGGAACTCCCAATCAACTGCATTTGAAAGATGCAAGGATACCTCTGACAGCAAAAACCAGGCACCAGGTGGTGCCATCCACTTATCTATCGGCAAAGAACGGTTTAACCAATGGGCTTCAGATGCTTTAATGATGTTTTGAAGTGAGGTAGCAATCTTTGTCTTTAGTTTCTTCTTTTTCCCCAGGCTCGTGCAAATTTTCTTAACCCAAGGTGCTACCTCTCCATCACATACTTCATTCAGCAGGATAAGAACTCCTTCAGGATAAAAAGACTCAGCTCCCAAGTCCAACCTCGAATCATTTTCTGAACATTTTGATCCAGCTCTTGCTATCCGATCGAGTATCAGTTCGAGAAATAGGCCCTCACATTCCTCCTGAATGCTCGTTTCATTGTCACTTATCAAACGTGGAACGGAATGAACCCACTCCTTGATCACAAGGTTGTTTGTGTATCTCCTAAATGCCTACATAATAAACGCCAGAACCAAGCTTCAAGAACTGAAAATTGCTATTTCTTAATCAACATCAATTAAAATTCCAGGAAACTGGCATTAGTAAAAGACCGGTAAATTTTCACCTCAGATAAAGCTGAGACTGCCACCTTCCTGATGCTCACAAGTGGGTCCGAACAGGCCAGGCCTACCGTCTTTAGAAGTTCTGCATCAAACTTGCCTCCTGAAAGAGTGGTCATTTTGGATATTAGCAACAGGGCTGCCTTCCTAACAGCAGCCTTCTCATCCAAACACCTTTGTTTCAGGACCCCGTTAACCCAATTGTCACCTTCATGCCCTAAGCCCGTCATTTCTTTCAGCAATGCTCTAGACTTGTCATTATCTGCCAAAGACACAACCAGCTGAGCTAAGCTTGTCAAAGCTCTGGCTCTAATCCCAGCCGTAGAATCAGAGCAGCGTTGAATGAGTGCTTCTAATAACCTCAAACCGCATGGATTCTCATTCCCATCAGTAATCTCAAATCCCCGCGTACCACTCAATGACGTAACCAAAACAGGAATAAAATCCACTGCCAAAAGCCTAAAATGTCCCTTCCCTTGGCTCATTTTCGTGACATAATCAGCAAAGTCAATTTGATGCTCAGCATCCAAAGCCTTAACAATCTCCATCACGGAATCAACTGCAGAAGCCCTTCCGTCGGCCTTTTCTGGTGCTTTCTGAACCAAAAACTTAGGCATATTCACCACCGCCTTCATAATTGCATCCGAACTGTGACCCAATCTCATCATCTTATTCACCAAAAATCCTAAGCTAAAGCTTTTCAACTGCAACTTAGATGATAAAATAAGTGGAGCCAACCGTTTTAATATCTCAGTTGCAGTTTCCCCGAGATCCCCATGCTCAACTTTTAACACTTCAGTTAAAATCCGCAAAGACAGCTCAGATAACCTCTTAAAAATCTCCGTATTCCTCCAACCCTCAACAGTCATCACAGGAATCTCGCAAATAGTTGCCACCAAAGACTTCAGGCAGTCAGAAAATCGGTCCAAGTGAATCAACCCCAGCACCATTTCCAGCTTCTCAAGCACAAAAAAAAGATCTTTAACATCAAACCCACTCTCCTCACCCTCATTATCATCAACACTGCTACTCCCCTGGAACCCACGCTTAGACTTTCCCGGATTTCCCTTTTCCTTCTTTTTTCGACGCGGATTTTGACTTGCAGGCCTTTCCGCAGGAACTAAAGAAGGATTTTTCATCGCCAAGCGTATGGCGCGAAGGAGAGTGAGAAAAGCCATGGAGTGAAGAGAGTGAAAACAGGGCAATTTGGGGATAAAAGCAGCAACAAGTAAACTTTTGCTGCCAACATCGAATCTCTCGACTCCATGGCAGAGGAAATGGCACTGGTTAGTGACGTAAGCGAGATGTTCCTCGTTGACATTTCATTGTAGAAGTTTTCGAGGTCGATTGTATCGCCTGTAGTGCTGGTGAACTGAAGAAGGGTCACTAAATCCGACAGTAAAGAGCACGAAAGCGGCAACTGAGCGTCGAGATTTTGAACTATTCGAGCTGTGATTTCTTCCATTGCTCTGAAATTGGACGAAGGGGGACGGAGGAGAGCTTTTGATTTTGGGGACTTTCCCGCTCGGAGTTTTGCTGGTAACGACTTCGTTCGCTCGAAGGCGAATTTCAGATTTTTCAGCTTAAAAGGCTTTGCTTGAAAAGGCCCAATAAGGGTTTGCGGATATGGTTGCGGTTTTCGTTTGTTCGTGGTTAGTTGTTTAAGAAATCGAATGTCCCACTTTGTATTGTATGTCACAATTTCTGTCCCACTTAATCATAGCTATTGAATTTTTGATATAGTGTCTAGCAGATTTTCTTTTTATCTTTAATTTTAATTTTTTAATTCCACAATTCACCAATCACAAAATCACTATTTTGATATATACGATAAAAACATATAAACGTCACCAATTTATTCGTTATTTTATGATGATCGAAATATATCTATGTCTTATATTTTCGTATTATAAAAATATTAATTTAAAATTTTATTTTGGGACATAGGTGGAATACAAAAGTTGAGCAAACGATTTCATGCGGTTTAATCATGCCGTGGTCGGATATTCTTTTTATTGCTACGAAAATTCAAAAATAAGAACTTCTTATATTTAATGGTCTTTACACATATTGGGGTCTTAGAGACGTACATCTATGACGAGCTTTCATAAAAGTTATATCAGACGTTTTCGAATTCGAAGTAAAATCTTAATAGTTTCTTGAGAGTGAACTTGATTGAACTAAGATGGATAATATGAGCTCTGAGTTGATATACATTTAGCTATAAGGATCAACTTGTAAGAGCATCTCCAATGCACTGCATAAAAATACAGTAATTTACACATAATACAGTTGCTACAGTGCTTTTACTCCAAACATAAACTCTATTTTCTACACTAGTTTTCTCTCCACCCCATGAACTCTATTTTTACACTAAAAATCAAATTCCTATATCTTACTATCATAATTGACTACTATACTTTATTATATAAATTAAAATTCAATGTATTTTAATTATAATATTTAAATTACATGAATGATAAATTCGCATATTTTTAAATTTAATTTTATATATAAATAAATTATATTTTTTTAATTTTATTGTATTATAAGAGTGATCAATATTTAAATATAACAAACTATGTATTACTAAATAAATATAAAATAGAATTAAAACTCAATTTTTGTGTTAAAATTGTGCGTACTCTAGATGTAGAGTTTCTCTGCTGATCAACACAATATTGTGTTAAATATAGAGTCCCGTTGGAGTAGAATCGTACTCTATTTTGTGTTTTACACAAAAATGAGTACCCCGTTGGAGATGCTCTAAAATGTTAATCTGATGTCTTCTCTCGACAACCCATGGCAAAATTTACTGATGTAGCCCAAAAATCTCCCAAAAACCCTTTCAGGCCAAAATATTCAAGTCGCCAATTGCATATCTATTTGGAGCTGTTTCAGTTCTGAGACTTCGATGAAGGGACTGCGTGTTATCGCTAGAATGAGGTCCCTCTTCGCTAAACGAGGTAAAGTCTTGTAAAACTGTCTTTTTCTTGAATTTCTTAGCATTTGGTTATAGGAAGTTACATGAATCTCCTTTTTCCTGGGTATACCCATCATTACAATCAGATGAGCTTGCAGCGAAGTTGTGCGCGAAATTTGCCTTAGTTTTTTCAACTCGTCATGTGTGCTGATTCGCATCCCTTTCGTTTTTTCTCCAATTTAATCCAATATTTTTTTCCATCGATGGTTTGCTGCAGGATTGACACGTCAGCTCGAGCAGAAATCCTTGTACCTCTGCAGCTCTTGCAGAAGATCCTCATTTTCGAATGAGGGTTCCTCCAATTCCAATTCTAACGGAACAAAGGAACCACCTTTGAATGGCCCAAGATCCTTCGAGCCCAACAAAAACGACGGGAAGTTCAGAATCTGACGAAACATGAAATCGTCAAACAGCGAGTCAATGATATGTGCGAGATAATTGGCAACGGTCCCTGGGGAACTTCCTTAGAGAACGCTCTGTTTTCTTGCGATGACAAGCCACAGCCCGACGTAGTTATTGGGGTTTTGAGAAGGATGAAAGACTTCGATTTAGCTCTTAGCTACTTCAGATGGGTGGAGAAAGCGACCTCTCAGTTGCATTCGCCTGAATCTTACAACGCCCTTCTCTTATCGATGATTAGGTGTAATAAATTCGATCTTGTCGAGAATCTCTTGGAAGAAATGAGCCTCGCTGGTTTCAGCCCGTCATACGATACGTCCATGCAGTTAGTTTCTTTCCTAGTCAAGGCGCACAGATTAAAAGATGCGTTCGATCTCATCCAAACTATGAGGAAGCTCAAATTACGCCCCCCGTTTTCTGCGTACACTACCTAATCGGCGCTCTTTCGTCAGTTCATAAGCCAAACCACCCGACCTTATGCTCGACCTCTTCCATCAGATGCAAGAGTTAGGCTACGAAGTCAACGTTCATCTCTTCACAACTCTAGTTCGCGTTTTTGCCCTCGACGGCGAGTCGACGCTGCTCTGAGCTTATTAGAAGAGATGAAGAGCAGTTCTTTCGAGGCAGACATTGTTCTGTACAACGTATGCATCGACTGCTTCGGCAAGGCTGGAAAAGTCGACATGGCTTGGAAGTTCTTTCATGAGATAACTGCAAACGGTCTGAAGCCTGACGACGTGTCGTATACGAGCATGTTGGGAGTTCTTTGCAAAGCTGGGAAGCTCGACGAAGCAGTTGAGTTGTTCGAGAAAATGGAGATAAACAGAGCAGTTCCTTGTGCGTACGCTTATAACACAATGATAATGGGCTATGGCTCTGCTGGGAAATTCGAGGAGGCGAACGATTTGCTTGAGAGGCAGAGGCAAAAGGGGTCCATACCCCCGTGATTTCTTACAACAGTCTATTAACTTGTCTGAACAGAAAGGGAAGAGTCGAAGAGGCATTGCTTTTGTTGATGAGATGAAAAAGGATGCCATGCCTAACCTCTCTACGTATAATATCCTCATAGACGTGCTTTGCAGGTCGGGGAAAGTCGAAAAGGCGTTCGATGCAGAAAGAGATGAAGAGCGCAGGCTTAGTTCCCAGCATTATCACAGCCAACATAATGATCGATCGTCTTTGCAAAGCCAATAACTCGACGAGGCTTGTTCGATCTTCAATAGCTTAGATACTAAGCTCTGTCCCCCCAATAAGTATACGTTCTGTTCCTTAATCGATGGCTTGGGCAGGCATGGAAGAGTAGACGAGGCTTATAGGCTCTACGAATTGATGTTAGATTCTGACGAAGCGCCAGACGCCATCGTATACACGTCTCTCATCAAGAACTTCTTCAAGCTGGTAGGAAAGAAGACGGTCATAAAATCTACAAGGAAATGGTCCACAATGGCGTCTCCCCAGACCTAACGCTCCTCACACATACATGGACTCTGTTTTCAAGGCGGCGAAACTGAAAAGGACGAGCTTTGTTCGAGGAGATCAAACTAAGCTCTCCCCCGACGCACGTAGCTACTCCATTCTAATCCATGGGCTCGTAAAGGCTGGTTTTGCCCGAGAGACTTACGAGCTGTTCTACGCAATGAAACAACAAGGGTGCACTCTTGATACCCTAGCGTACAACTCTGTAATAGATGGGTTCTGCAAGTCGGGAAAAGTCAACAAAGCCTATC
>JAPQWV010005383.1:0-19837 GCA_027422505.1 Craterostigma plantagineum | reverse complement strand
AAGAAGTACTTGAGGCTCTTGTGGTCCGTGTATATTCACACCGTTCTCCATAGAGATAATGCCTCCAGATCTTGAGAGCAAAGACCACTGCCGCGAGCTCTAGGTCGTGCGTCGGGTAATTCTTCTCGTACTCCTTCAGTTGGCGAGAACCGTATGCTACTACATTCCCGTTCTGCATTAGCACACATCCTAACCCGTTCTTCAACGCATCACTATACACGGTGAACCCTCCAGTTTCGCGAAGGTATTGTGAGAACTGGGGCCGTTGTAAGCGTTCTTTCAGCTCTTGAAAGCTCTGTTCGCATTCTGTGGTCCACTGAAATGGCCTATTCTTCCTGGTCAGCTTCGTCAGTGTAGACGCTATCTTTGAGAAATCCTTGATGAACTTCCTGTAGTAACCCGCCAGATCGAGGAAACTCCGCACTTCCGTTACATTGGTCGGTCTAGGCCAGTTGCTAATGGCTTCTATCTCCTTCGGGTCTACAGAATCCCTTCTCCTGATACTATATGCCCCAAGAAAGCGACTTGGTCGAGCCAAAATTCGCACTTATTGAACTTGGCGTACAGTTGCTTCTCCCGTAGTATACCAGAACTATCCCCAGGTGTTCCTCATGTTCCTCATTTGTCCTTGAGTAGATTAGGATGTCATCAATGAAGACGATGACAAATCTATCTAAGTATGATAGAACACCCGGTTCATTAAGTCGATAAAGGCTGCCGGCGCGTTAGTCAACCCGAATGGCATCACCAGAAACTCGTAGTGGCCATAACGGGTACTAAAGGCCGTCTTTGGGACATCTTCCTTCGAAACTTAACTGATGATAGCCCGACCTTAGATCGATCTTGGAGAAAACCGTTGCGCCTTGTAATTGATCGAAACAGATCGTCTATCCTAGGGAGTGGGTACTGTTCTTGATCATTAGCTTGTTCAGCTCCCTGTAGTCGACGCATAATCGCATGGACCCGTTTCTTCTTCACGAATAGCACCGGCGCTCCTCAAGGGGAGAAACTCGGCTGTATGAACCCTTCTGCATGAGTTCGTCGAGTTGATCCTTTAACTCCTTCATCTCCGTCGGTGCTAGCCGATATGGGGTCTTAGATAATGGCGCCGCTCCAAGTACCAGATCTATGGCGAATTCTATTTCTCGCTCGGGTGGTAATCCGGTAATTCTTCGGGGAATACGTCAGGGAAGTCCTTAACTATCGTCACTTCCTCGAACTTCGGAGAGGTGTTCTTTCCGATTTGATGGCGAACACCAGGTATGCTTCGCACCCTGATTTGATCATTCGTTGTGCTTTTAACGCTGATATCCTAGAGATCATATTCCCCTTGCTAGTTCCTACGAACTTGAGGGATTCATCTCCGTCCATATTGAACGTGACTATCTGAGGTGGCAGTCTATGACAGCTCCGTACTTCGATAGCCAATCCATTCCAAGAATCACCTCATAATCATTCATAGGAATTATTATGAGGTCTATGGGCAGTTCCTTGTCTCCGACTATTATTGGGCAATCCCTTAGTATGTGGTTAGTTTGGGTGGGATTCCCGTTCGGAACTGTTACCCTAAACTCGCACTCAGCTCGGTGAGGCGTGACTCCTACTCTTGCGACTACTTAGTAGACGCGAACGAATGTGTCGCTCCTGAATCGACTAGGATGCATGTGGGGGTTTCATAGACAATGAGGGTACCTGTCACTACAGCCGGGTTGTTTTCCGCTTCCTCGGAGGTTATGGTGAAAACCCTGGCGGTACCCTTGGTGGTGCTGCCTGGTTCCCAGCTGGACTTTCGTACCCAGTTTCCGGACATGCCCTCAGATAGTGGCCCGTCTTGCCACATTTGAAGCAGACAGCGTTCTGGGAGTTGCAGACTCGTGTGCCTTCGTGCACACTTCGGGCATACGGGCAGGTTCAGCTGGGGTCTGCCCTGGTTGGGGTTGAATGGCGGGGGTGGTCCAGGTCGATTCTGGAACTTCTGCTTCCCATCCTTAGCAGTGAACTGCCGCTTCGGGTTGCTTCCGCTCCCTTGCGGCCCTTGTACGAACTTGCGCTTCGCTTCCTGGGAGCGACCAATTCTGGCCTCTGCCTACTCTGCCACAAGCGCCCTCTCAGCCACTTGCGCATACGTGGCTCCTTGTACTCCCGCCATACTCACATCCCGGTTATAGCTCGGGCTTCAGTCCCTCCATGAACCGCTCAATCTTGAGAGCGTCCGTACTGACCATGTGAGCAGCGAACCTTGAAAGCTGCTTGAATTCTTAATGTACTCCGCCACTGTCATCGCCCCTTGGCGGAGGTTTATAAACTCATTCATCCTCTGAGCTCTGACAGGGGCGGGTAGTACTTTCCTCTAAAGATCTCCTTAAACCGATCCCAGCTCATCGTTAGAGGGTTTTCGATGGCTGAGATGGTGTCCCACCAATGTCCAGCGCTCCTCCTCAGAAGGTAGGCAGCGCACATGACTTTCTCCGCCTCAGGTGTGCGGCTATGCTGGAACATGTTCTCTAGCGTCCTTAGCCAATCCTCGGCGGAATTGGGGTCTACCGCATCCTCAAACAACGGAGGGTTAAGCTTTCTGAACCTCTCCCCAATCATCTCAATTCGTTCGGGTGGGGAGGTAGGTTGGTTGATTGTCCACCAGCGTTTTACGCAATTAATATGAAATCACGTAAATCATACATGTAATTATTGGCCGACCTAATTTGGGGGGACCGGGGTCCTACACGGCGATTTCTTTTAGTTATCACAAATCGGGCGAAGTAAGATTGGTGCAAGGCAGAATCGACCGAAAGTGCATGCAATTCACATCATGTCGGTCATTTGGGGAATCAACCAATCAAATGACTTAATGGTGGGAAAAATCGACGAAACCAAGCCTTAAAGGTAAAAAATCGGGCGATTCAAAATCATACAATCGGGCGATTTACTCCCCATGAGGACCTTGGCGATTTTTACTTCCAAATACCACAAATCGGACGATTTGGAAGAATAAATGAGCTCGGCGAAACATATGTTGACACATACACAAATCGGCTGAATGTCTTGAGCATTCCATGCATGAATCGAGCAAATGAAAACTATACTCAACATTCGACGATTGTGAGAACAAGTGCAATCAATCGGGCGAAACCATTTCAAGTATAGATAGTCGAGTGATTCTAGAAATAGTCAATCCTAAGTTCCGACCGAAACTATGACATTCATAACCTATGTTAGATTATTAGCTGAGACTTAGAGTTTTAGCAATCTAGTATAGCCGAATCAACTACTTTAGTCTAGTTACCTAATTTAGAGATGGTTTTAACATTTTAGTGTTCTGTCTAAGGGTCGAAAGGTGAGGACGCCGCGAGCTGTAAGTCAATTAAGCTTGGACGACAGGTAAGTGGAAGTCCCAACTAAAACCCAAAATGTACGTGCATAAATTATGTGTTATGTGCTTCTATGATATTACATGATTTCCTACATGAATTATTTATGCTGCATGACATCCATATTCATGACATGAACATATGCAAGCACCTTGGTACTAAAGGTAGGATACGAGAGCGTGCACAATACACGATCGCCTGAGAGTGATAGATATTCGCTGATATAGGCGTCTGATGTCGACTCACAGTTGAGTCACGGCTCTTCTTTGCTACCATCGGGACGTCGTATGTCGTTACCATCAAGACATGACGTGTTCAAGGCAAGACATGATTTCAGGGCAAATGCCCTCATGGCGGAACGTGGAACTTGGAGGATGCGAGCTGAGGGAATAAGCGACACCAAGGGTACCTCTGGTGTTGGCAACCTCAGAATAGGCTACCAGTGTGAAGCGTCCGTGTGGCGTATGAAACCACCTTGGGACAGAAAAGGCACCCTATTAGCCTCCATGAGTGGTATTGCCACTTATATATTTATTATCCCATGGGATTCGAGCTCCATGATGGTGCATAGCAAGATAGCCGAGGGCCCTACATGACAAGGTAAGGCAGAAAGATATGAGGTCTAAGAAGCATTGGTGCGGATGCCTTTGTGAATTAGGACACGTGCATTGCTTGCATGGCTTTCACTTATTGAGCTTTATAAGCTCATTCCACGTATTTATGTGTTGTAGGTTCATGGGATCATGATACGTGATCGTTTTTATGACAAGGCCAATTTTTTAAGCTTCGGGGTACTTTCGAGGTGGCAGTGTTTACATGGATACGACCTGAGTGGCGGGCCGATAGATTAATTTTGAACACCCATTCGCACTCACCTATTTATTACGTCCTACGAATATTTTGTAATATACAGGAGAATTTTCCTTCAGATAAAAGGAAAAGTTTGTACGCACTTTCATATATAAAGTTCGTTTACATCAAATGCAGTCACATAAATAAATGGGTGGTTGAAGTCACGGGATCACTGTACGTGATCTTTTTATGACAAGGCCGTTGTTTCATCCAAAGAACTTGTTGACACAATTTTCTAAGGCCATATATTCAGCTTCGGTTGTGGAGAGGGCGACAGCATTTTGCTTTCTACTAGACCAAGTACTAGGGAATTTCCAAGTAATTCGCAAGTTCCACTAGTACTTTTCCTATCTTCCCTACAGTCGGCATAGTCGACATCGTAATATCCCATTAATGGGAAGTCATCCGTATAAGAGTACCACTTACCAAACTTAACGTACCCTTGATATATCTAAGTATACGCTTGACTGCTGCAAAGTGTGATTCCTTAGGGTCAGACTGATATCTCGAACACATACCAACAGCAAACATAATATCAGGGCGACTAGCAGTTAAGTAAAGAAGGATTCCGATCATACCTTGAAATTTCGTTTGATCAACTGGTGTACCTGATTCGTCACTGTCTATTTTGGTGGTCTGATGCATGGAGTGAAATTGCCTTGGAATCGTTCATCCCGTCTGGGATACGAAGGCTCAATTGTCAAGTTGTTTTATTTGCAGCCGAAGGAAGTAATTCAGCTCTCCCATCAAGCTCATCTCAAATTCCTTCTGCATAGACTTAGAGAATCCTCGCAAAGAGGCTATTAGCACATCCAAATAATATGTCATCGACATAAATTTGGACCAGTATCATGTGATCACCTTCATACTTATAAACAGTGTATTATCGATAGTTCCAGTCGAAAATCCTAAGTCAATCAGAAACTTACTTAGCCTTTCATACCATGCCCTAGGAGCCTGCTATAAAACATATAATGCTTTATTCAATTTAAAAAATATGATTTGGAAAATCTTCTTTAGCAAAACCCGATTGTTGTTCTACATAGACTTCCTCATTTTTAAAACCATTCAATAATGCACCTTTTACGTCCATTTGGAAAAAAGTTTAAAACATTTAAAGCATGCATATGCAAGTAAGACACGTTTAGACTCTAATCTAGCTACGGAGCAAAAGTTTCATCGAAATCAATACCTTCCTCCGCGAAATCCTTTTGGATACTAACCTTTTTCTTCTTGAGAAGCGTTGCAGGTTCGTCTATGCCAAAGCTATCGAAATGGAGCATTCTGCCTTGGCCCAACGTGCTAAGGTGGCGTGGCTCAAGGACGGGGACCAATGTACGGCCTTCTTCTTCAAGAAGGTGGCCATACGTCGTGCATCAACCGCATATTATCACTAGACAACGAAGCAGGGGAGAGTTTCGACGGAGATAGCCAGTCAAGACGGAGTTGCTGCGATTCTACATGGAGCTCCTAGGAGAATCTACCGGACCAGCCTTATTACTCCTGACACCATTAACCCTTACTTCGAAAGAAAGCTCAGCTCGGCCGACGCGACAGGATGGTTCAACCAATCACTGAAGGAGAGATTAGAAAGGCATGTTCTCTAAAGGGGATAATAAATCACCCGGGCGGACGGCTACCCGGCGGCTTTCTACAAACACGCCTGGGACATTATTGGTGCCGACATCACCCACACCATTCAGGAATTCTTCCGCACTGGGTACCTTTTGGGGCAGCTTAACTCGACTCTCATCACTTGATTCCGAAGTGTGACTCTCGCGTATGGCGAAGGACTCCAGACTATTTCGTGCTTTAATGTGTTGTATAAAATAATCTAGAAGGTCCTTGCTAACCGTCTACGTGGCTGCTTGAGTACTCTCGTTCACTCGACCCAAACGGCATTCATCCCAAGTCGTCGCATATCCGACAACATCCTCCTAGCACAGGAGTCCTGCCATGGCTACAACAGTATGGTACTACCGGCAGGCGCTTAAAGTGGACCTTGCCAAAAGCTTACGATAGGGTTGAATGGGATTTCATATTGGCTGCCCTGGAAGCGCTGAACTTCAACCATACCTTCGTGGGTTGGATCCGAGCCTGCCTAACCACACCATATTTCTCCACTAACATCAATGGTCGGCCCGATGGATACTCCAAAGGTAGACGTGGACTCCGCCAAGGTGACCCCATCTCCCCTTATCTTTTTACTCTTGTTATGGAAGCCCTACATGGTATTATAGGTGAACGGATCAGACTCAGTGGTCAATTCCGCTACCACTGGCGATGTGAACCTACGGCTATGTTCATGCTCACATTCGCCGACGACCTGCTACTCTTCTCCACGCGGATATTGCTTCTGTTAGCGTCTTCAAGGAAAGCCTCGACATCTTCGCGACTCTATCGGGTCTTAGGGCCAACATTCAAAAGAGCGAAGTGTTTATCTCTAAACATGCGGATCAGCTGAAGGGCCTATACTGGACCTCATGGGCTCCGGCATGGTTCCTCCCTGTGCGCTACTTAGGGGTACCATGATTACGTCACGATTGATTATCGCGGACTGTGACCCACTCATCCGCAACATTGACTGTCGGTTAGGTGCTTGGACCAACCTCTCACTCTCTATGCAGGACGGGTTCAGCTTATCAAGTCCGTCCTCCTTGGCATCCACACTTACTGGGCGGGGGTTTTCCTCCTCCCTAAGAGCATTATACACACGATGAGGCCTGGCTCCGGTCTTTTCTTTGGAAGGTTCTACCGCCAAGGTTGCTTGGCTGATTGTGCCCCTCGGGAGGAAGGTGGCTCGGCTTGCGCTCGATCGAGGCCAACAATAAGGCTCTGATGATGCGCCTCCTTTGGAGCATCTTGAATGGTGACGAGATATCCATTTGGGCTGCGTGGATCCGACAAACGAGACTCCATAACACACGCTTTGGACGATCAAACCCTAACCTAGATCTTCATGGAGTTGGAAGAAAATCCTTAAGCTCCGACCCCTCTTTCGCTCCCATATTATGTTCCGCATCGGGAATAGGACCAGTATACGACTTTGGACCGATCCCTGGTTGCTCAGCAGTCTCTGGGTGAGCGCTTTCCACGTGGCCTATGGTCATGGGCCTCCCCCTCGATTCGAGACTTAGCACTGTCATTACGGCGGATGGATGGAACTGGCCGCGCCGCACCACGACTGGATTCTTGGAGATTGCCCCACTCCTTCCACCGGTGAGACCTGATAAGGAGGACAAGGTACAGCGGATCGCCACGGGGGACGGACGCTTCTCAACCCGCTCGGCTAGGGAGAAGCTGCGGACACGAATGCCTAAGTCCCCTGGTGCACGCTTTTCGGCGGACCTATCTCCGTTCCTCGGCATGAATTCATCCTTTGGCTTGCTATTAGGGACAGACTGGCGACATGCGACAAACCGTGGGTTGCGGAAGCTGCGGGTAGACATGCCCAAAATCAACCGTAACCGGCGGTTGAACCGCCTAACCGCCGGTTACGGAACCGCCGGTTACGGTTAAAAATCGTAACCGGCACCAACCGTAACCGGCAACCGCAATTGGCCGGTTACGGGGCGGTTGGGTCAATTTGACCAACCGCAAACCGCCGGTTTGTAACCGCCGGTTAGGCGGTTAACCGGCGGTTAGCAATTAAAAAAAAAATTTAAAATTCAAATTGAATTAGCCGCCCAAATTCAAATTTAAAAAAAAAATAAAAAAATTAAAAGTGTACGTTGTAACCGGCGGTTGAGCCGTGTAACCGCCGGTTAACCGCTCTAACCGCCGGTTACAACGGTAAGAAAGGGGAGATCTTTAAATCATCTCTCTCTCTGTCTCTCTCACTCTCTCACTCTCGCATCTCGCCCTCTCTCTGTCTTTCTCATTCTCTCTCGCTCTCACTCTCTCTCTCACTTCAGTCTCTCTCTCTTCTCTCGCTCTCTCTCTCTCTCTCTCTCTCGATATCTCTCTCTCGCTGCCTCTCTTCCATTCCACGCCCCACCAGCCACCAACTCTCCGCCGCCGCGACCACCTCCCGCCGCCGCCGACCACCTCGGCTCCGCCAGCCCCCACCGCCCGCCTACCACCGCCTGCCACGCGCCGCCGCCGCACCACGCCGCCCACCACCACCGCCGCACCACCGCACCACCGCGCCAGCCTCTGCCACGCGCCACCACGCGCCGCCGCCGCAGTAGCGCCCCACCACCACCGACCGCCGCACCACTGGCCGCACCACCGCGCCGCCGACACGCGCCGCCACGCGCCTTCGCCGGAGTCGCCGCTCACCACCACCGCCGCACCACCGCGCCGCCGGCGCCACGCGCCGCCGCCGGAGTCGCCGCTCACCACCACCGCCGCACCACCGCACCGCCGCGCCAGGTTTCGCCTCGGCCCCGACCCTTGTATTCTTTTCTTGGCCTTTTTTAGTTTTTTATCTAACCATATTTTTCGTACCCGTCCGTGTGTAGATTATTTATAGATGGATCGTGGTGGTGGCCGACGTGGTTCTCGTGATCGTGCATCGAGGGCCAGCAAAGGAAGCAAGTCGTTGGTAGTTCATCGCAAGATGAATACCAACAATACGACCGGAACGAATTCCATCTCCGTTCAAAACACCCGACTAAGTTAGGTATAGGACAAGACCAACAGCAGATGTTCGGCGGAACGGACTCGTCCGCGTCGGGACCAGCGGTGGGGAGTGGAAGCGCAACGTCGTTGTTTCATTACAACGAGGACGTTGCGCGACGGGAGCTCGCCAAGTTCGTAGCCGCAAAGCACCTACCATTTGATTTGCCGATGATCCGATCTACGAGCATTGGATCAAAACCGCATACAACCCTCAGGCGAAGAAGGTTTCGAGGAGCACACTGACGCGGGGTACTAGGAAGACAGTCATCGCGCTTTAGCGCGACTTAGTAGCTTTATTAGGTAGTTTAGAACTAACGTGTCGATTTGCTCAGATATATGGAGTGATCATTGGCAACGTTCATCATACATGGGCGTGGACGTGTCACTGGGTCGATGACTCGTGGACGATGCAAAGCGCTTGATCGCATATAGGGAGTTCGACGAATCGCACACGGCGCAAAACATCGCCGTCAAGCTTAGGACGATCTTAGCAGAGTATAGGATAGTTAACAAAGTATTTTCCGTATCGTTCGACAATGCGAGCGCTAACAACGCGAGTATTGAACGTTTGAAGGAGTATTGTCAGCCGTCATCGGAGGACGTTTTTCCACCTGCGTTGTTTTTGCCACATACTTAACCTTTGTGTGCAAGACGCGCTAGGTAGTTTGAAGGAGCAGGTACAGCCTATACGCTACGCAATTTCCTACCTGATGCGGCATCCGTCTTTGTGGAAGAAGTGGAAGCGTTTCTGCGCTAGAGAGGATGTAGCAGCGAAGAAGTTTAGTTTAGACGTACCCACCAGGGGAATTCCACCTACAAATTGCTGTACAGTTCGATGGAATATCGGACACATCTGTGCGATTTCTTTGCAAAACAGAGTGTGCCGTACATTTTAGTTCCAGAGATGTGGGACCCGTTGCAACAGTTTATGTGAGATACTTCAAGTATTCACGATGCCACCGAGGCGATGTCGGTTCATATTACCCGACTTCCGTACTGGCGTTAGATCATTGCGTTAAAGTCGCAATTATACTCGACGGGCTTCGGTTTTGATCCAGTAGTCGGCGAGGCCGTTGGGGAGATGACTACTTAAGTGGCTCAAATATTTTTTTGAGTTACCGGATATCTTCATTATCGCGAAGATATTGGATCCGGGATGGCGTTTAGATGGTACGGGTAGACTACTATAATGCTACTATACGAAGGTATCGTCGGGCAGGGTAGTCGATAGCATTTATTGGCAGAGCGTTCTCGATCGAGCACATTTTTCTTTAAAGGAGCTCTTTAAAGAGTATAAGCCCGATTTTGGCCACGACTCGTTCGATCAGGGTCGGGGCGCGGTCAATCTAGTTCTAGTAGTGGTCGATCTTCACGATTAGCTGACTACTACGACATCCTCAACGCGAACAAGCGTCCACGGTCCGCCCAAAATCCCTACATAGAACTCAATAACTTTATGTCGACGACTTTCGAGTTCGAGGACGAAGATGAGTTCAACGTCCTTAGATGGTGGTCGAGGGTGTCGCCAACGTATCCAACGTTGGCGAGGATCGCTCGGGAGATCCTTGCCGTCCCGGTCTCGACCGTCGCGGTGGAGCACGCTTTTAGCATGGGCGGTTTGACCTTGAGCGAGAAGCGTTCGAACTTGAGTGTCGACAAACCTCGAGTACCAATGTCTTCTCGACGACTGGACTCGAGCCGAGTATCGCACCCAAGATGAGCGTGCCAGCGACTCGCCGATGACCTTTCCGAGGACACCACCGGCACGGAGACGAGCGACGGCAACGGCGGCGGCGACGGCGAGGATTAGTAGAGCCGAGTATCGCACCCAAGATTAGCGTGCCAGCTTCTTGTTCTTCTTTTAATTAAACTTATAATGTAAATCATGTTTATGTATTTTTTATAGGGAAGAAGATTACGATGGAGAGGGTTTTGGTAAGTGCAAGTGAGTTAGCAACGTGTGATCTCCGGATGCTTTGACGGATCATAATCAAGGATGATTCGTTAAGGCTCCAGAGATCATACGCTGCTTTTCTCGCCTACACTTGCGGAAGCCAGACCGAAAAGTCGAAGAATCGTGGCTTCGGCCGTGATGGGCTTCAACAAGTGCAGGCGTCGGGCGCGTTAGATAACTTTCGCTTGGGATTTGGGAGTTTGGCGCCTGGACTTGTTGTAGCCTTTCTCGGACGAAGTCCGGAATGAAGACTAATTTAATTTACATATATGTTTGTATTGTACTGTATTTTAGTGATTAATTAAAATTTTGTAATACAAGTTCGTTGTATAATGTAAAATGTAATTTTTTTGTAATTGTCTTGCAAATTATATAGTAAATTTCGCTACATAATTCGATCCTGTCAAATAATATATCAAAATTTATTCAAACCCCAACAATTAAAATATCTAAAAAAAAAAATAATTCGGCGGTTCCAACCGCCGGTTAACCTTAACCGGCGGTTTGTCAACCGGCGGTTAGTCTAACCGTCAACCGGGGGCGGCTAACCCCGGCAACCGTCCCCGGCGGTTAGACGGCGGTTAGTCCGAAGACTAACCGCCAACCGCCGGTTACCAAACCGCCGGTTACGGTTAACGGCGGTTGGGCATGTCTAGCTGCGGGAACCTCAATGTGTCTCCTTTGCAATGCCGGAATTGCGGAGACTACACGCCACCTCTTTTTCGACTGCCCTTTTTCTAAACACTATTTACAATTATTACGTAATCATATGCATTTTAGATGGCCTCGTAGGGACTGGTTTTGAGGGGATCCGTTGGGCTGCTCGACGGTGGCGCAGCAAGCAGCTCGCCTCGATGGGCCTGCGCCATGTTATCACCTCACTTGTCTACCATCTGGGAAGGTAAACAGACGTTGGCGTGGAGGAAGACGGAGAACTCCTAAGAGAGTAGTCAATGAAATTGGGGACGATCCTGCATGCACCTATCCACTATGCCACACAAATACCAGCTCCAACTCCACGCGATGCATAGGTTTGGCGTATTACTTGGATGAGCTAGGAAAGTTTTTCTTTCGTGTTGATCTTGTCTCGTGTTTCTTGCTTTGCCCTCTTCTGCCTCCTTTCCTGGTTGCAGGTCTGGTTCTTCACCGGCGTCCTCGGCGTCCTTTCTTTGGGTGGAATGCTCGCGGCCTACCTGGTTTCGATGTCACGCTGTTCACCTTGCCTACTGACGTCTTCTTACCTTCTCTTTGGAAAGATTGGTGTTGGCGTTTGTACGCCACCCCCGGCGTGATCTGCGGTTGCACCTATTGCTCTCATTTGTCCGCCTAAAGACCATCCTAGTCATTGGCTCTTCTGTTTTGCGCTCTGTGCTGTTTTGCCTCCGACCTCTTAGCCCTGCTGGTACTACACCTGGTGCCAGGGACCTGTTGATGGTTGTGGTCTTGACCTCTCCCGTAGCCTTTGTTTTCTTGACTTTGTTGTTGTGTCTTTGCTGTTTTTGGTTTGGGTCTTTTGGGACTTGTGGGATGTCTGGGCTACTTGGTTGCTGTCTGGCCGTTGAACATTACCGCTTGGTGCGTCATGAGCGATATCATGTACGCTGTCATGTACTCCTTTCTTTCCTTTTTTAGTGAACTTTCCAAAAAAAAAAATATCCTTTTGCAACTAACCTCGCTTTGTTTCTAGTAACACTACCGTGTTCGTCGAGTTTGTTGCGGAAGACCCATTTGGTTCTATTATGGATTTTTCATCTGATCTCTCTACGAGTGTCCACACTTGGCTCTTTTCAAACTGAGATAACTCATCCTCCATGGCAGAGACCCAAGATATATCGTCTAGAGCTTCATGGACCGTCTTTGGTTCCATCATTGAAAGCAGTACATCATGGGATTCCTCCATATCCTGATTCCGTGCAGTTGCTCGAGTTTTGATTCCAGATGTAATATTTCCGATTACTGATCCGATGGATGACTGGAAGCATGTTTCCATTTTCTGTGTGGTTGTTCGTCAACTTCTGGTTCCAGTGTCTCAACATTTTCATCTTTTGGAATATCTTCCTCACTGTCTTTAGTATCCTATAATTTTGCTCAAGGCAAATCTATACCTTCCTCATCAGTAGTATCTGTGTTAGGTATCATCAAAAGTGAGATGTATGGATTCCTGAACAGTCAGCTTCCTTTTACAATAAACACGATGTGCCTTAGAATAAAGATTGTAAGTAAGGAATATCCCTTCAGCTACCTTATAGTCAAATTTTCCTCTCCTATCCCTATGTTCCAGATAAAACATTTACATCAAAATACACGAAGGTACCCTATATTTGGGGTTCTACCATCCAGATTTCATAAGAGGTTTTCTTTAATATCGGCCTAAGGAAAACACGATTTGACACATAACAGGCTGTACTAACAGCTTCCGCTCAAAACTGTTTAGGAATATCATACTCATGTAACATAGATCTAGCATTTCCTGTGATACCCTATTTTTCCGTTCAACTACGCCATTCTGTTGGGGAGTTATAAGGGCAGAGAAGTTATGACTATATCCATATTGATCACAGAATGACGCAAATGACTTAATGTCAAATTCTAATCGGTTATCACTGCGTATCCTACATAGATTCATTTCTTTTCATTTTCTAGTCTATTTTACTAGTGATGCAAGGTTATATAATGCCTCATTATTATGAGCAAGGAATATCACCAATGTATACCTGGAATAATCATCAAACAATGACAAAGGCATATCTTTTACCTCGCAAAGACATCGTTTGAACAGGACCAAAAAGGTCGAGGATGAAGCAGTTCCAGTGGTCTGGATGTGGTATCACATTCTTTGCTTTGAACGATGTTTCGGTCTGCTTACCCATTTGGCACGCCTTGCATGTTTTGCCCTTGACGAACTTCATGTCAGGAACACCTCGTAATTGCTTGTAATATGAGACAGTAATTCCATGTTGGCATGTCCTAAGTGTCTGTGCCATAACCAGGTGTTATCCTGTGTCACTGTTAAGCACTTGACATTCTGGTCAGTGATATCATCCAAAGTAATACAGTAGATATTTCTATCCCTAGTTGCACTGAATAACACCTTATTATCATTTCTAACAAGACACTTATCGTTTTAAAAAGTTACTGTATGACCTTTATCACATAGTTGACTAATACTAATGAGGTTATGTTCTAGATTCTTAACTAACCATACGTCATCTATCGTAGTCTGTAAAGTGTTACCGACAGTTCCAAGCCCAATAATCTTAGCTTCGTTGTTGTCGCGTAGGAGACATATCCTCCGTTTTTATTGCTGGATTTTCTTCTTTGTATCTGCGTGAATCAATTCTTTTTTGAGGTGCCCAACGTGATGGGTCCTAAGAGGTTAGCGGCAAAGTAACACGTGATATATCATGTGTCACAGACTGTGATTTCCTGAACACAGGTAGACCAGTTTTGGAAGCTTGATTCTCAGGAACCTTCTTTGGCCTCCAGACATATCTAGACTTATCAGCTCTCTTCAAAAAGCAGTTGTTAGCATAATGACTGTGATAGCCGCATGAGAAACACTTAGGTTTTTAAACAGTAGGTGGTGCAATATGCTCATGTGTCATTGAATATCCTATCCCTGATTTTCCAATATTTCTAGGAATATTGAGTAACATTTCAAGATTTTGTTGTCCTTTAAGAAGTTTATTATCAGTAAGAGATTTTTTCTTCTAAGAATTCCTTAAGAACAGACACGTCTCTAGATAATTATTCTGCTTCTTAAGCTCTTCACATTTACACAGGGCTTTTTCTTCCTTAAGGGTTTCTAACTCGGGTTTCAAGCGTTCATTTTCTAGATACGTTTGATGCTTCTATCTAGTACGTCATCTCGTTGCCTAACCAGACTCTTTACTTGTGAGTTGAGCGACTTAATCCTTCTTTCTGCGTTTTAAATAATTTCAAACATCTCTTCCTTTTCATCTACTTCAGGGACTGAGGAAGCGTTATCATGAGATTCATCTTGTCTAGCATATAATTCATTTAGAAACAGTATTTTCTTAATAGTGGATAAAGAAGATACCTGATCATCAACATCGGCCATGTAGGCGAGATCTTCCTCCTCTTCACTTCCGGCCTCTTCCCAGTTGGTGACCATGGCTTTCTGTTTCTTTATCTTTTTCTCACCATTTTCCGTCGGGCAGTTCGAGAGGAAGTGGCCTGGCTTGTTGCACTTGAAGCATTTCTGCACATTATTCTCAGATGACGATATTCACTTGTTCCTAGGTTGGAACTTGCAGTTTCCTTTGAAATTTCTTCTCAGCCGAACGTTTTCAAATCTCCTAGTCAGCATGGCGATTTGCTCCAGTATGTCTTCCTAAGTTTCATCTTCGTCCTCAGAATTGTTCTCTTGTTCGGTGTTGAAGGGATATTTGGTTGATTTCGGACTGATGGTTTTTCTTTGATGGAGATCTGAGTCATCTCGTAGGTGGTCAGAGATCTGATCAGTTCTGAGACGGAAAGTTCAGTCCTTCGCTTCGTATATGGCAGTTACTTTGGGATTCCATTCTCTTGGAAGAGATCACAGTATTTTTCGCACCTTCTCACCGTCCAGTATTTCTTTCCCAACGAGAACATTTGATGATGATGTTCATGAATCTCGCGTACATTTGGCTTACGGTCTCGTTGTCCTCCATTTTGAACAGCTCGTATTGGTGAGTTAAGAGGGCTATTCTTTCTTGCACAACTCGAGTGGTTCCCTCATGTGTGACTTGAAGCATCTCCCACATATCTTTAGCAGATTGTAAGGCAATCATGTTCTTTGCTTTGGCATTCAGGGAGATTCCTCGCTTGTCTGTTGCATCGTAGTCAGAATCTTTCTTTGGAGTTCATCAGCCTTCTTGGGATTGTAAGGTCCAGCAGTGATGATATCCCACAGGTCATAGTCAGCAGCAATTAGGAATTCCTTCATACGGTTTTTCCATATGGAGTAGTTTGTTCCATCGACGAGTGGTGGCCTGAAATGGGGTTGTCCTTCTGCAAAAACATCAAAACTCGAAGAAGTCATTAGATCTTTAACTCAGGCTTGTTAGGCCCGTCGTTTGAGTAACCCTCTCTGATACCAAATGAAGATAAAAACGTGCCTAAGAGGGGGGTGAATTAGGCTATAAAGATTTTCTGCTTCTTCTTTTTCCAAATTCTAGTATGTAGTGACTTAGAGATGTCTACTAATGTCTGTGATGAATATTCCTGGTATATCCTAGTTAACGTCGGATGTGTTTCGGGTCTGTCTCACAGCGATAAAGAAATAACTGAAAAGTAAATGCGAGACGGGATTTTTATAGAGGTTATATCCCCAACTGGGGTTTACTCCTGTCCTTGGGGTTTGCTCCCCAATAGTTTAACCAATCACTATAATGCACCGTAGCTGGATACAAAACTGATTGATTATTCCAATACACAAGCGAAACAAGTCGAACTCTAGCCACTACTAGGTTACCACACGCCGAGTTTCGTTCCTCGGAATATCCAGATCCTGACAGACACAGCTCGCTACCGAAGGGCCCCCGGAACTCGTCCTTCCTTTCATTTGTGCGTTAAATGTCGACCTTGCCTCCTTGTTATTGCTTATGTCGAGACGACAACTGTCTGAAGACAGAATATATTGTGGGAGGTAGGAATAACATGGTTGATTACTCGCTCAGTGATGGAATCTCAAGTTAAAGCTCAGGTAGACAGAATGCTATCGCAAATGAAGACTCATGAATATCTCAGTATGTTTCTGCTTAAAAATCTCTCGTAGGCTTATATTCGCAAATTCTAAGTCCTTGAAATTATGAAGTGTAGCTTATATATAAAACTCTTTTCTATCAGCACTTCACATGGAAATCATATCATACAATAATCACCAAATCAAGCATAGGTTCCATGCAATTTTCGAGAGTCAAACATGCATGTAATATCATGCTTCTAGAATGTCATCACAACGGTTATTAGCACATTAAAGCATGATCATTTTCCCTGTATAAGCTCAGATTCTTCTCAAGGCACATTAAGTAAGTTATATATTTTACCATCAGAACTTTCCATAAGTGATTCCCTGCTATTTGTTTCTAGAGTAAATCAATCCATATTTTTTTCCCAAGTATAGCACACGAGATAGCATCATATCAGCATGTTTTTCATATACAGCACACAATATTCTTTTTTTGGGGAATGTTCACTAAATAAAAAAAACAGGAGTACATTGGGTAGCGTACATGACAACGCTCACGACGCAACAAGCGGTAACAATCTACCGACCAGACAGCACATCGACAAAAACCGAAACAGCCCAGACACCAACAAGGTCCCAACAAGACCAAAAGCCTACACATAACAAAGGAGTGCAAATCAGAGGCTAAGGTAGATGTCACAATCCACAACCAGTCAACAAGATTCTGGCACCAGATGTAGTGCCAGCAGGGCAGCCGGGGATGTGCAGACAAGGTGCAAAGTGCACAATATTCAATCTTCATATTTACCATGTTTAGCGCACAAATCAAATTGTAGAATTTATATCACGAGTTAATATGGCATAGCTAAGCTTTCCACATATAAGAGATATTATCCAATTAGCACGTCATCCAGAAAGTCAATCAATCATATCTTCCCTAAATATAATATCATTTTCAGTATAAGGAATGATATCAAAATGATTTCGCACATTTCATTCAGTTGGATCCATGCAAACGATTTTCTACTCGATTTGATCCAGGAATAAATAATTATCAACGGATATATCACCTTCCTTATATAAACAACATATTTTCCTTTTATAAATTCAGTAGGATATCTTATGCATTATTTCCATATATAGCACAGAACGATATATCCTATCACATGGGTTGTCTATAGCATGCGATCACCTAGTTTCACCAATTAATCACAAAATCACATGTGAATCAAAGATTAAATAACTTAATCAATTTTACTCAAATATAATGCACAATCGAATATTATCATGAACTTGAACGTTATATTGATCACAAATTGAATTGCTTACTTATAGACTAACGTCACTACAATTAAATAGTTAAAACTCTCTAACACTCATGGACCAAAAAGGTCAAAATAAGTTAGAGAGCTTTAGGTACCAACTTAAGAATGGGTCCTCCAGATTAGCAGATTATTAAATGGTTTCAGATTTGGTTCCTAAATTGTTAATCATGGGAGTTATAGATACCCAAGACAATCTTCGAAGAAGGAGTTGGGTTTTGCCTCTTTAGGAGACTTGGACCTTTTGGCTTTTGTATTCTTAGGCGAAGATTTAGGAACCAATGGGTTGAACCTCGCTGGGAAGTTGAATTTCAGTGCGGGCAACTGCGTTTGTAGGCTTGATTGGTGGAAAAGATCTTTTCGCTAGTTAGTCTTGTAGAATACCATTTCTAACTGTGCTTTGATTTATTAGCTGGCCTTGTAATTAGGGATTTATTTTGTATTTGTCCTTAGTTTAGGACTTGCTTGCTAATTATACCAAGTTTGTTGGTATAAATAGGATTGTACACACATTGTGCTTAATAGAGAATTTTAGTTAATGATACGAAAGACTTGCAAATCAAATTCTAGAGAGAGAAAGCCATAAATCAATCTCTCACTAAGTGAAATCTCTCTTAACGTTCTTCACGAAAGGTTTTCGTTAGGATTATTTTATTGTGTTCAATTATCTTAATCTTGTAACTAATTTAAGTGAATTGGGCTTCAATGTTTTAGAGCCCAGTGATCTTATTCTTGTAATGGGCTTACGAGGGTCCAAGTATTATATACCAATATGTGGTATAAATACTAAAACCCTAACACATAGTTCGGTGTGTCTTATGTGTTACAATTATAGAGAGAGAATTTTAATCGAAGCTCCCAACCTTCAAGGAATACAAACATCCACGTGAGGAAATTCTTCCCATTATTATCGTGATTAAATCTTCCTTTGTTAGATTGTTTGGATAGAATAGGACCAACAAGTGGTATCAGCGCAAACACGTTCGGAGTTGAGTGAGATTTCCGAAATTTTTGGATATTTTTTGGTTCGAATTTTCAGCTTGTTCTTGAGTTTTTGAGTTGATTTTGCTGATTTTGCGAGCTCAAGAGCTAAATAGGATGATTTCGAGTGATCTGAAGTGTTTACCCAACAGTTCTCAGTTGATTTGAGTGAGTTTTAGGTAGAAATCGAGTCTGAAGTTCGGCATTCTGCCTAGACATTTTTTTGGACAGAAACACCCGGTCGTGCGAATGTGCACTGTAGTGAACACTTAATTTCAGTTGATTTGAGTTTCGCCCCGATTTGATTTTGCTTGATTTTGTATTTTCGCCGCATTTGAATAGTCGCCCGGTGCTCAATTTCCACAGACCTTTTATCGCGAAACTGTCAATCGCCCAAAACTACATTTGAATTTACAAAAATTCGTCAGTTTCCAAATTTTATTGGACAAACTCACTTGCTTTCGAGCCGGTTGATTCAATCGCTCGAAACTGTCAATCGCCCGAAGCAGAGAATTGGCTGAAATGGTTATTTTCTTTGCATTCAAAATTTTCTCGGCGAAACTGAGTGTCGCCCGATTGACAAAATCGCCAGAAACTCCCATCGCAACGTAACCCCCAATCGACCAAAACTGAGCATTTCTTTGCATTCAAAACTTTCTCGGCGAAACTGAGAGTCACCCTATTCTTGCTACCCTAATTTGCCTGATTTCAGACATAGAAATTTCGGTCGAAACCTTAAATCGGGCGATCCAAACTCACTCTTCAAAATCACACTTAAAACGTTTCAATCACCAAAACTATTGGGACACCTTGAATAAAAATATTTGAAGTTTAAAAACAATCGGTGTAGACTGCTTTCTGTCAAATTTGTTGAGGAAAAATTATTTTTTCATCATTGATGAGAAGAATCTTCTGAGTCCAACGGGTATAGTCAATTGTAACGCCCGTTATAATTTACCTTCCGGTCCAAAAATTTTCGATGTAGACTGCTTTCTGTCAAACTTTTGAAAGCAAATCACAAACCTGTCAATGATCAATATCCAAT
>JAPQWV010005382.1:0-19846 GCA_027422505.1 Craterostigma plantagineum | reverse complement strand
AAAGATACTACAAGTAACCTTCTCGTGGTACTACATTAGCTTATTATTGTACCACAAACTCTATATATTGGTACTAACAGCGTTTTTCAGGTATTCACAGTAATGGGAGCATAAAACAAGTCTCAAGCAGAACCTCAACCTCAGAAACCTAAAAAAACGTCTAAGAACAGGTTCATTGAATCTCAACCTCAGAACAACATATCAGTCTCATGTCTAAGAATCTTACGAACATTGACAATATCTTCAAAACAAGTGCAACATAAAACCAATAGGATATCTCTTAATATTGTGGAAGCCATGGAGCAACGATATGCTTCGACTTCGACATCGTCAAGATCCTTCCACGATCTGTAGGTCCGGCGATAAGTGTTATCCATGGACATTGCAACATGTACGCCGCAATCCATGCCCTCCGGATTCTTCTCCCTCGTGTACGTGATAAATAAAGTACCATATAATTATGTAATGCAGTACAAAATCCCATGAACAAACAGTACCATATCAAATAACATACAGTACCATGACAACAAGCAATTACTTTACATCGAAACTTACTCTGTTTCTCTCTCGTTCAACAGATGTATTGGAAAACGAAAGCTTGCATATTCGCTTGTTCTCTATCTCGGAACCCTAATTTGAAAGATATCAAACACGAATTGAATAACGAAAATAAAACTCTAATTTTAGCCCTAAATCCCAATTCAGCACTAATCAAAGAAATTAACATTGCCCGACATGAAAGCCTTGAAGAAATGCACATATCGACGTCCTAAGCTCTACATTAAACCCAATGCCAATAAGTCGAAATTAAAAAACATGGAGCTTACAGTTACGTTCGCTCGTTCCTTTCTTATGCGTTCAACAATGGTGGAATCTTCTCGTAAAAGCTTGCTTGTGGAAGCTAGCTCGTTCGCTCTCCTTACCAGGTGTTTGAAAGTGAAAGGTTGCTCATTCGTCGTCTCTCTTTCTCGTCTGTCGTTTGAAGGTGAAAGTGGTGGAGTTGGTGTGTGACTAATTCAATAGGTTATTTTGGTATATTTATGTTTTACAAGGTTATAATTGTCCATTAGGTAGGTATTTGATATATATGTTTGAATTGGGGAGTTTTATGATAATTGAATGAGGGTGGGGGGATTAGTTGATTGGTAGTTTAGGGAGGAGGGATTTAAGTGTATTTTCCTTTTGGATAACCCATATTAATTATTACGCTTTTATATCTTTTTTTTGGTATTTATTTACGCTAATGGAAGCAGGTTGATTATTTCGTTTATGAAAATGAAATATAATATTTTCGGATTCTAGCTTAAAGTTAGTATTGTGTATCATTTATTGGCTGCTTCCTCCTTATTTTGAGCATAATTGTTAATGTGTATATTATTTTAAAATGATGCACTACATTACGAAAAGGTAGAATTCCCGTGGGCTTTCTGACAGCCAAGGTGGGCTTTCTGACAGCCAGGTTCTGAAATGGGGTTTTTGAACCGGATTGAA
Organism: Craterostigma plantagineum; assembly: GCA_027422505.1. Lineage (NCBI taxonomy): Eukaryota > Viridiplantae > Streptophyta > Magnoliopsida > Lamiales > Linderniaceae > Craterostigma > Craterostigma plantagineum. The sequence goes on along the minus strand of JAPQWV010005382.1, from coordinate 18,355 downwards.
AAATTTAGTGATTTAAGGTTTAGTGGTTTAACTGGTATAAACCGTTTACCCCTTAGATTTAATAAATATATATTTTTTTATGAATGAATGAATCAAAAAAAACATCGAAAATATACATGCTTTCATGAGCTTTTTTAATTTTAATTTTATAAACATATTGATTTAGAGTAAATTGTGTTGGTATTAAAATTAATGATATAATATATCTTAAAAATTAATTAATAAATTTCAGGGTCAAATGAATAAAAGAAAATATTGGCTCATAGTTTAATTATAAAATAAAAATTTAAAATGGATTTGTAGGAATCGAACCCATCCCCCACAAATTTTTTCAAAGCCTTTTACCACAAGAGCAAATACATTTTTAGGCATATTTAATGGTTTGGTTATATCTGGAATATATTTCGCATTTTTTCTTTTTTCTTTTAATTAAAACTTAGACCTGACCGGAACCGAACCGGAATTCCGACCGGTTCACCAGTTTCTGGTCGAACATACCGGCCCAGTCCGATCATGAAAACCCTGCTGACAGCTGAGTTGTACAAGATTTTACTTATTTTCCGAAAATTAGACAATAGAAAATTATATTCTTAAATTGAGATGGAGAAAGACTAAAACTATAATAAAGCCAAATATGAATAAGCTAAAACAAATATAGATATAACCGAGTTTTAGAGAACAACTTCCATTGCAATCAGATAAAGACAAAATCGTGATTTCGACATATTTTTAGTAAAATCTATCGTCATTTCCATTGCAAATGCCATGATGGATTTTTTTCCATGATACCGTCGCACTTTCATCTAATTTTTGCGGCATTATATGTAGATTTCTAACTCAGTTTGGATTTTTGTCTGTAGTTTTCTAATATGTAAAAATTTGTTTGTCTGAATTTTCTTCACTATTAATTTATTTTTTTAAACCCAGATGTATGATTTGATAAGTTAAAATTAGTAAAATATGTCAATTGAAGAAAATTATGGATATTTTTGTCACAACGCCTTGTGCGCGGCTCGAAATTTCTAGTATATGTGACACATGAGTAGCAGACATCCTCTTGCATTTTGTGTTGCCTATTTCCCATACATAATTGCATGCCAAATATTATAGAATAATAATAACTAATATTCTCGGACGTATGTGGCTATATAACATAAGATATTTATTTTTATTTTAATTTAATTTTAGTAGGTGAAATTATAACATTAAGTTTAAATATTATTTTTAATAATATAAAAAAAATTTAGATGATATAGATGGGATAATTTCAAAATCAATGGTAGAATATAAATTTTGATGAATGCTTAATTAATCAATTTAAAGTAGATACTAAAAAATCTCTCACTTAATAAACTATAAATATGATGATCATAATAATAGTAATACTCTAGCGTATATATATTTCAAATATCGAATATATTCTTCCTAAATATAGAACGTATCTAGTTATCTACTTATATGGTTGTTTTACGATATTTTAGGAACCTCCCACTCCTATATGACGGTGTTAATCTTATATAAAATAGGCAGTCCAGCCTCCTTTTATTTTTATTCCATACATATACATAAGAATTAGCAACTATTTGAGTCGAGTAAGTATAGCTAGCTAGCTAGCTAGGGTTTTGCTTCCGAACATCAATTATTACCGACTATATTCGTACTACTACTTCACCGTCAATCTCGTCCACGTGAAGAAAAGAAGACGTAAAAAAGAGAGACGGCATCTTCTCGCCCAAGGTTACTCTATATGATGATCTCTTTCTTCTATAACATATGTGCTTCATATATGAATAGTAGTTCAAGTTTGTTAGATTTTCTTCATGAAATTATTACCCTACTGTTAGGGCTTCTTGGCATTACAAGGCACTGTTTTTTTTGTCACGCGGCCATGTTCTTTTACATTTTACTTATAAAATTGAGTTTGTACGACGATTTATATTATTATTTAATTGTTGCTTGTGTTGTTGTACACAGTTTTTATTTAATGGCCGACTGGACGGAGCTTCCAATTGACATTTTAATGCCTTGTGGTGCAACGTTTAGAGGTTATGGAGGATTACTATAGGTTTCGTGCAGTTTGCAAACCTTGGAGATCCCAACATCTAACCTTGAACCTAAGTTTTATCTCAAATTTCCGATTTTGATGATAGTATCGCATCAAGAGAGCAAAGAAAATTCTACAGCGAGCTAACCTCACAACTATACGAAAAAAATCTGCCGGAGGTTGCGGACAAGAGATGCATTGGGGTATATCCAGGATGGATACTCATGACTGATCTACATGATGATTTTAAGATGGATATCTTTAACCCTTTCACGAGAAGACAGTTCAACCTTCCCTCGATGCTGCAGTTCAATAAACAAATAGATCACCATGAAGATACACACCGGCGGAGCCGTTCATATGTTTGTGAGAAAAGTCGCCGCATCATCAAGTCCGAGGAAGGCGGTTGCACTGTATTAGCCATATATGGTGAAGTAAGAATGTTGACCTTTGCAAGGCTTGGGGAGGATAAAGTTTGGACCGACGTCGATGTATCTGATAATAAGTTTTAGGGATGCCCTTTATTATAAGGGAAAGTTTTACGTCATTGACTGCTATGGAGTCTTGTTTGTTTGCGACCTCCTTCACGAAGATGGCCAAGGCAACAAAGGCATCTCCTCCTTTGTGGGACGAGTATAGTCATGCTTGGTACAAAAAATATCTTGTGGAATCGCGCGGTGATTTTTATTTACTCTCGCGTGTGGATGGATGTTCCTTTTACATATGCAGACTTGTGAGGGATGACGTTTGCCGATGCCGATGGGAGAAAGTGAATGATTTGGATGATATGGCCTTTTTCATCGGATATAATGTGTCCACCTCGATGCCATCGTCCGACTGTATCAGAGCGAACTGCGTTTATTTTTGCTATGACTGGGGCGATAAAAAAATTGATGGCCATGACATTGGAATTTTTGATGTGAAAACAGGCGAGGTTCAACGGCATCATATCTCAAGGAAGTTCAAGTTCAACTGCAGGATTAATGTACCCTTTTGGTACTTCAGTTAATTTTAGCAGTTATATATATTTTCTCAATTACCCTAAAATATTTCATTATTTGTGATTAATATTTAATTTCAGTTATATATATCTTCTCTTTTAAAATTTCATTGCCTTTGTATATTTATTTAATTTTTTATCGCTTTAACAAATTCATTATATTAAAAAAAAACATTTTTTAGAAATCGTATCTTGCTGGGTCGATATATTATTGAAAACTTTTATTGCTATATTCTTTTTTTTCCCTTTTAATAAAAGCATGTAATTAAATGGTACATGCATTTAGGCCAGGGTAACCTACTTATTGCTACTTTAATTAAGAATTAATGAATTAATGACAAAACCAAATGGTAGCATGCAGGAAATTTTAACTTAACCCGTCACCAAGGGAAGTTATAAATGCCGCATTTTATACTATTCTAATAAAGCTTGCCGGTTTCAAAAAAAAAAAAATAATAAAGCTTGCCATTTTATAAATAAAAAAGTCAAATGTATGAATTATGTTCAATGTATATTCATGTCTAAGTCGAGGCGGCGGATATAACTGAATGCTGCCATGAGTTTATATGTGATGTTGACATTCCTACATTATTTAGTCAGATATGAAATAGATTTGATGATTCAATGTAACAATACCGTAAATTAAATAAAAAATAATAAAAGAACAGTTCTTATATGAAATCTAACTCCCAAGGGCCAAATCGAGTAAATAATCAGCATCATGTGTGCGGTGGGCCCATAAAAATAGATTTTTATTTCAAACGCAACATAAAAATTCGAAAACGAAATAATTAAAGAATTCCACGTGCATATATTTACTCTTTTTTGCTCTAAAAAACTTTTTATATATAAAGTCGTAATCTAAACTAATATAGATCAATAAATATCTTTATTATCAAACGAATATGATACGTTGAGTATCCCTACGAAAAAGTAAACTAGATGCAGCAAGAAAGAGACCGCTTCCCTTAATCGAAACTATATATTATGCTATCATCTTACATGTCCTGCAAATTATTTCAGTTTGCTGTACTCGTTGGACTTTTTAATTACACGGCGCTTTGCTCTTTCATATACATAACAAACCCCTCAGATAGGGTACAAGATCCAGCGTTGAAGGGAACAGTCGAGCATCTACTTTTGGGAAGGCGATGAGATTAGCAATGCTTTGCTGCTCTCCTAAGTATATAAAGAAGCTTCCTGACATTGAAGAAGTACTCGAGGAGATGGAATACCTAACGGGCGAGAAGGTTGACGATCGCCCTTTACCTGACTTCTTTCGGAGAGCTGGAAAGTGAAGCTGCTGAAGAAGGAGAAGAGATGTTAAAAATTGAAATCAATCTTCAAATAACAAGAAAGAAGAAAATTGAATGCAGATTATTTACGTGGTTCGGATTCTTTGGAGGAATCCTACATCCACGGCCAACATTTAAATTCTTTATTGACGATCAACAATTTTACAGATTAAGAAATACGTAGATAGAACAGAGTTACCACAACAATAAACTTGAGAGTGTGAGCAGTATTGAGAAACAGAGAAAGATGAATAAAGAGCTCAAATTATTATTCATATTCCACGATGATACATTGTATATATAGGCTAATACCCATAATTACTCCCTAATTACTCCACTTATCTCTTAGTTAATACCAATCCCCATAAATCAGTAATCTATCTACGGAACGTATCAATCATAATAATAACAATATCTCAACACCCTCCCTCAAGTTGGTGCATAGATATCGCACATGCCCAACTTGTCTAAGAACTTTAAGAATATCCGACTGGATACTCCTTTAGTAAGGATGTCAGCCAGTTGATCTTCTGAACGAATCTTTGGCAACTCCACATTTTTTTCATCTAGTTTCTCTTGATGAAGAACCTGTCAATCTCGACGTGTTTTGTACGATCATGTTGGACCGGATTATGGGCTATATCACGTTGCTGCTTTGTTGTCGCAATAGAGTAAATTGGTTGCTTTAGGGGATAACCAAGATCTTGTTAAAGGAACTCAACCATAGTGCTTCGCAAATCCTAAGGCCTTCCTCTTAATTCGGCTTCTGCACTAGATCGTGACAACAACATTGCTTTTTGCTTCTCCATGTAACCAAATTTCCACCTACAAATGTAAAGTATCCTGACGTTGATCGTCTATCATCATTGCCCCAGCCCAATCAGATCTGTGTATACTTCAACACTTTCTGCACTCGCATTCTTGAGAATAAGACCCCTTTCCTGGAGCAGATTTCAAGTACCTCAGTATGCGAATGACAGCTCCCATGTGTCTTTCTCCTGGGTTATGCATAAATTGGCTAACGATACTTAGCGCATATGCAAGATCTGGTCTTGTGTGGGATAAGTACATCAATCTTTCGACTAGTCTTTGGTACTTTGCCTTGTCTGTGGTACCTGGTTAGTCTCAATACATAGCTTAATACCTTCTTCCATTGGTGTGTCAGCTGGTTGCATGCTGCCATTCCAGTTTCTTCAAGGAGGTCTAAAATATACTTTCTTGAGATAGAAAAATACCTTTACATGATCGAGACGCCTCAATTCCAAGGAAATATTTTAAAGCGCCTAAATCCTTCATTTCAAATTCCTTGGACAGATACTTCTTCAAACTTGCAATTTCTTCTAGGTCGTTGCCCGTTACGATCATATCATCCACATATACAATGATGCTGTAACTCTTCCACCGCGTTTCTTCAAAATAACGTGTGATCTGCATTGCTTTGTTTGTACCGAACATCACCATGGATTTGGTAAATCGTCCAAACCACGCTCGTGGGGACTGCTTTAATCCGTATATTGATTTCTTCAACTTGTACACCATCTGTCTTTTCCTTTCTGTAACCATGCACCCGGTGGGAGATCCATATAGACTTCTTCCGAAAGTTCACCGTGTAGGAACGCATTCTTCACATCAAACTGTTGCAGTGGCCAATCGAGATTCACAGCTAAGGATAATAACACCCGAACTGTATTGATTTTCGCCACTGGTGCGAACGTCTCAGTGTAGTCAACTCCATATATTTGAGAGTATCCTTTTGCCACCAATCTTGCTTTGAAACGTTCAATGCTACCATCATTGTTGTATTTCACGGTAAAGATCCATCGACACCCACTGGTTTTTTTCGGTAGGACAGTCAACAAGCTCCCAAGTTTGATTCTTTTGTAAAGAGGCCATCTCCTCATTCATTGCAGATTTCCATCTCGGAATCGTCTAAGGCTTCCTGCACACTATTAGGAATAGATACAGAAGATAATTGATTGCAAAATGACTGATTTGATTGTGACAAACGGTGCGTAGACATGTAATGATTCATGGGATATCTAACGGTACTTGATAACTGAGGCTCGTATGTCAGTTTTGGAACACCTCTGTTGAGACTGGTGGTAACTCTCTCCGTGATGACTCAGAAACAACCTCATGGATTACGGGTGAAATTGACTCAGTCCCAATTTCAGGTGACAACTCGCTTTCTTGATTGCTCTGATTTGGGGAGGATATGGATCGATCTCATCTGCTTCTCCCCTTGAAGTATCATGATTACAACTCAAGTCTCGGTGATCATTGTTCTCTAACTCTTGCCCATTTGGCTCTAAAATAGATATTTCCACAACTTCTTCTTCACTGTTATATGTGAGAGTCTGAATTTCTTCAAGATGCTCCCCTTGAATTTCAGACTCAAAGAAATACATAGTGTCTTCATGAAAGACGACATCCATAGTGATAAACATGCGTTTGGATGGAGGATGATAACACCTATATCCCTTTTTATTGATTGCATATCCGACGAAGACACATTTCAGAGCTCGGGCATTAAACTTACTGCGTTGGTGTTTGGGAATATGAAACATAGGCAATACAACCAAACACATGTGGTGGAAGATTTGAGATTGTCGGGGCAACAATAGCTTCTGTAAGTGTCTGAAACGGGGTCTTGAAATCAAGAGATCGAGAGGGAATGCGATTTGTGAGGTAAGCCGCGGATAACAGTGCTTCACCCCAATAACTTAAAGGCATGTGAGCTTCAATGAGAGATGCACGAACTACTTCCATAGGTGTCTATTTTTCCTTTCGGCAATGCCATTTTGTTGAGGTGTATCCGGGCAACTTGTCTGGTGAATTATGCCATGAAGGTCATAAATTGTTGAAGTTCTGATTTCTGATATTCTCCTCCATTATCACTGCGCAATATTTGTATTCGAGCATTGTATTGTGTACGGATGGTATTGTAGAACTTCTGAAATAAGCCCCACACTTCCGACTTTGATTTCATTAAACATAGCCAAGTCATTCGAGTGCAGTCGTCAATAAAGGTGACAAACAATACGAACCTCCTAAAGTTGGAATTTTTATGGTCCCCAAACGTCAGAGTGAACAATCATAAACGGAAGAGGGCTTTTATTCAAACTCAAAGGATATGAGACACGATGGCTCTTTGCAAGTTCACAGACATGACATTTGAGAATGGAGATATCCACATCTGTAAATAAACTAGGGAATAATTTATTAAGTAACCGAATGAGAGGTGTCCTAACCGGCGATGCCTTAGTAAGATCTCAGCTTCCTTCTTGGAAGAACCACTTCTCTCTGTAATCATAGCGCGCTTAGTTTCCCATTAGCTTCTAACTCGAAGTCCAAATAATACAAATTCCCTCTTCTAACACCATAACCAATCGTCTGCCGAGTTCGGATGTCCTTAAACACACAATGATCAGGCAAAAAATTAACAACACAACATAGGCAGTAGTGATCTGAGATACCGATAACAGATTATAATCTAGTGAAGAACAACCAACACTGAATCAAGATGTAATGTATTTGTGAGATAAGACGAGCTTCTCCAACAACCGGAGCAGATTACCGTTAGCCGTGGAAACACATTTTTGAGATGACTGGTTAAGATTGGTAACATGTCTAGCATCGAACGTCATGTGATCCGTCGCGCCAGAATCAATTATCCATGCACTATTCAAAACAGGTGCAGAAATTGCCTTACCTTCAGTTTTCGTAGTGGTTGCGACAATTGCGGATGGTGTGTAAGAGCTATTATCTTCTTTTGTTTGGGCAACTGCTACGGTGGACGGACGCTTGGCATTTCGATGTTTTTTGGGATCCCACCATCTGGATATCCAATAAGTTCAAAACATGATGTTTTTAAATGACCTGTTTGGTTGCAATGAAAGCATTTGAATGGACGCTTGTCTGAGCTGCTTGAATTCTTTGAGTCAGCGACTTTGATGTGATCTTGAGACTTCTGTTTGGCCGATGATAGGAAAGCATAGCAGAAGCATCGATCTTCTCGATATCATCAGTAAGAGTCGTCAATTGATGGCCTCTCGACGGATGAGGGAATAACACTCTTCAAGATTAGGTAGTGGTTCATGGCGTAATATTTCTCGTCGAAGTGATCAAATGTACCGTCTAATCCAGCAAGAAAGATGTGAATTCTGATTACGCTCGATGGATTGCCGATATGATATGACATTGTCTGGATTCTTTCATGATAAACTCGATCACGATGGTCGAGTTCTTGAAATATTTCTGTTAACTCACCATAATAGATAGAGATGGATTTGCTACCTTGTTGGCCGAGAAAGCTCGTTGATGTAACGCGTAGACATGCATCTCATCGTTACCATCATAAACGCCTTTGCTAGGGCACTCCAAATTCCACGGGCTGTTGGTATACGAAGATAACGCTTGAGGATCTCAGGACTCATGGACATTAGGAGCCAACGTTTCACCTTCTGATTTTCGGCATCCATTTTTCATAGCCAGCATCTTCTCATTAGGGATTAGAGAGGTTCCCGTGATATAAGAAAGTTTTTCACGTTCAGCAATAGCATCTCCATCAGTTGAGACCACACATCGTAGTTTGTTTCTGTACGTTGAATGCCGACGTTGAAGGCACCCTCTGATTGAACCAGATCGGGACGGATCTGGTTCCCGATTCTTCACTCATTTTGTTTTGGTGGTGGGATTTTTGATTTGCAGGAATTTTAGAACCTCATAGGCTCTGATACCATGTGAGCAGTAGCGAGAAACAGAGAAAGATGAATAAAGAGCTCAAATTATATTCATATTCCACGATGTACATTGTATATATAGGCTAATACCCATAATTAACTCCCTAATTACTCCACTTATCTCTTTTTTAATACCAATCCCCATAAATCAGTAATCTATCTACGGAACGTATCAATCATAATAAATAACAATATCTCAACAGAGAGTCCATTCTATAGAAGAATACGTATCTGCGATGAAGTATTGAGATACTACTTGAGATCTTGTTGAGATTCTAAGCTAGCTTCTTCGCAAGGAAGATGGCATCCCAGAAGAAAATGATCAATCGTTACTCGCTCAAGTATTCACACTCTAAGACTTCATGAGGCTTTATTAGAAGCTGCTAGAATTGGGCTAATTCTGAAGTGGGCTCAGTTACAAAAGCCCACATAGAGATGGTTTTGGCCCAAGAATGTGCATGCCTATTACTTCTTTTAACAAGAGAAGAAGGGATTAAGTGTAAGAAGAAAAAGAACAAGAAGAATAAGAAGTACTGATCAAAGTTGGAGAACTGATGACATGCATGAAAATGCATCTTCAAAGCATGTGTTTCGATTGACCAATATAAAACGCTAATGCTGTACAAAGCAAGTTATGGAACCATTTCTTCATGAGTGCAAAAGCTCACTTGAAAAGTAGAAATAAACCATGAAACGTTCTCTTCCTGGAAAAAAGTCTTTGTGTTTCATATGCTTTAGACAATTGTATTTCTTGCAGATGAGGCAATGGAAACAGCTGTTTGAAAATTGTATCGAGAAAGAAGCATTTATTCTTTCTTGAGGATATTCTACTGCATTTGACCAACAGTTTCCGTGATTGTGTTCTTTTGATGCATGGCTTTGGTGTAGTCTTGCTGGACCGTAGAATGAACGGCATAACCAAACATAGGAAAATGGACTTACAGAAATATACGTTATCATATATTCAAGTGAAATTAATTAATTATCTTACATGGGAGAATGTATACTGTGATGAAAATGTGATCTTTACTTGGTGGAGGCAAAACGCTAAGTTGAAAGTTAGGCTGGGGCTTAAACGTAGAGTAGGCCCAGAAGAGTTAACTTTGAAAAGAAAAAAGTAAAAAATCGAGTCATTCATCAGCGTCCTCGTCGCTGTGTTTCTTCTCAGTGTATATTCCTTTACTTTTTATCTTTTTCTGTAGTTATTACACCCATCTGCTACCGGAAATAATGCCTAGAACCTGGTTTTTTGGAGTCGTTGAGCAGCTCCTCAATTTTTTTTAATTTCATAAAGCCCCCTTGAAAAGCAAGTTGTTAGTAATACGAATTCAAACATTCGGATTAACAGTTTTGGTGTTGACGCAACTGACTAATCATGTGAAAACGGAGACCTAAAGCATCGTTTATACTAAGGATTAAACGCGGTATATATGTGACCGAACTGACGCAAGCACGAAAGACTATGAAGAATACCGATTGAAGATACGGTCTTGAATAAGGATTCAGGAAGCATGACAATACGCTATACCGGACATGTAAAGATTGGACAATCAAGATAAGAGCATGCTAAACAAAAAGGAAGTTTCAGACATTCAATGCAATGCTGCGGATCCAGAGTATAGACAAGGTCAACTAACGCAAATAAGGAATAAAGCAAAGTGACAGGATAGACTGCGACACAAACTGGGCAGACCCATTTTGGGAAAGTCAATTAATGCACTGATCAGAGTGAAGAGTCTATCTCACAACGATTTGAATTTCAAACCTCAAGCATAAAAGGAGAGATGCAAGAAGAAGACCATTTACTTCACTGAACTCTCACGATTTTATGACTTGGAAGAAATCTCTCCTCAAAAAGACGACAATCGAACTAGTCTCAAGTACTGTGAGGAGAGCACAAAAGCAAGAGTGAAGTCAAAGACATTTCTTTTCTGATCTTAGTTTATATTTATCATTTCCAGGGACTGTAAAAAGCTGTTGAAGTAGGTGGATTGTTGTAAACAACTGCCTAGGAACTCACTAGATTTGAGCTGAGATTCAGCTGGGTAGGTTGTACAAGGTTGTATAACTGAAGATCTAGTGAACCTTCCTGCGAGGAAGAAGGGGATACGTAGGAGATTTTAATTACGAACTTCCAGAAACAAACCGGTCTCACACATACATATACACACACTTACTTATTCACATATCGGTTTCAACGCTCAGTATCATTTTCCGCACTTATATGACTGGTCACTGATTGAGTACTTGTCCTCGAATAGACAAACCGAAAAGAGACAAGCGTTTATTCACCCCCCTCTAAACGCATAAACCGATCCTAACACAAGTATTTACTATCCGAGCTGCGTATGCCGATTCTTGCAATGGCTGAGCGTTTATGTTGGTTGGATGTTCGAAGAATTTGTTGCAAGAATGAAAAGGACGGTTTTTTTCATAAGAGGGCTTCCCCACGGTTTTTCTATTTAAGAGCTCGAAGTTGCTTTGTTCCCACTGAAGAGAAAGAGAGAATCGAAGAAATGTCATCTCAAGGAAATATAGAAGAAGAACAAGATTCAGGTGCTGTCAGCCCTGGAATATCAGCAATCGAGGGACAAGTTGCCATTGACGAACCTTCTTCAGGTACAATTGAATTGCATTCTGCTTAAATGTAAGGCGCGCCACTGCTCTCTCTCAATCTGTTCTCTGTTAAGCCTTGCGCACGTATAATGTCCCGTGTCTTGATTCTTTGATTGACTGTCTTCTCACCTTCAAGATGAAGAAGAAGATGATTCGGGTTCGAAAGAGACATCAGCGAGCCAGGGACAAGTCCCGTAGCGAACCAACTGCAGGTATGCTTACATTTGATTCTCTCTCAATCTGTTTTTTGTTTCGTCTTGCATGTATGCATGCATATGTTATTCCCTTTCTTGATTCTTTGGTTAAATGTCTTTCTCATCTTCAAGAACAAGAAGATTTGGGTTCGAAAGTGACTGAGCAATGTCGGGTGTAGCTAGCTCTGATACATCAGCAATCCTGTGACAAGTAACCATCGACGAACCAACTGAAGGTACGTTTGAATTTTATTCTGCTTTATTATTCGAAAGAACTCTAAGGCGTGCACTTCTCTCTCTCAGTCTCTTCTTTGTTACACTTGCATGTATGCATGCATATGTGATTCCGTGTCTTGATTTTTTGATTTAGTGTCTTCCCATCTTCAAGAAAAACACACAGAAGATTGGGTTCAAATGAGACCGAAGGCATCCCTGAAACATCAGCAAGCCAACGACCATCGAATCAACTGCAGGTAAGTTTGAACTTTATTCTGCTTAAATCTGAGCGAACCTAATGCATGATGCTTGTCTCTCTCAGTCTACTCTTTGCTACTCTTGCATGTATCTACGCATTTGTGATTCCGTGTCAGTTGTCTTGACTTTTTTGATTGAATGTCTTCCATCTTCAACTAAAACACGGAGAAGATTTGGGTTCAAAAGATACCGAAGCCTGCCGTGAAGCATCGGCAAGCCTGGGACAAGTCACCATCGATGAACCAACTGCAGGTACGTTTTTATTCTGCTTTATTATCTGAACGAACCCTATGGTGTGCACTTCTCTCTCTCAGTCTGTTCTTTGTTAATCTTGCATGTATGCAAGCGTTTTTTGATTCCTTGTCTTGATTTTTCGATTAAATGTTTTCCCATCTTCAAGAAAACACGGAGAAGATTTGGGTTCGAGTTCGAAAGAGACCGAAGCATCCCTTAAACTCAGCATGCCAGGGACAAGTAACCATCGAACTAATTCGTACGAAGTCGAAAAATACTAACCCTAGTATACCGTACCACATATTTAAGGGACGACGTACTTTACATTGCTTTGTTGGAGTGTCTATTTTTTTGTTTTAAGAGTACCATTTCAGAAACGGTTGTAATACCCAAATTACATAAGACATCAAACATTTTACTAAAGCCAACGACATGTCAGATGAACTGTCTTATTGGACAGAAAAACGTCATAAGTATGTCCACTCATGACACAAAAACGTCATCAGTATGTCCATTCATGACAGAAAACGACAGAAATTGTTCTTTCTTTTTCACATCAACATCTTTTGAAATGCTTCATTTCTGACGAAATTACCCAAGTCTTAAATGGAACTTACTTTAATATATGGTACCTTTTTCTGGAACGATACAGTACCCTCCGTGACATGTTTAGTGTACCTTATTTGCCTACATTACAGTACCATTGTGCATATATTACGGTACCAAACTGGCATATATTACAGTACCATGTTTGTGACGCCCGGGGCCGATGAGGGCGGGAGTGATCGCCGGTGCCAGAGAGGTGCACGGACAAGGAGCGGCTCCTGGCAGGCTTCTAGGCGAAGGGGTACGTGAACGAACCGATCCGACACCCGAATGAGAGGGGATCCTGAGGCTGACAATGTATGGGCGTGTCAGGCTAAGAAATCGTATAAAAGGAGTGATAGTAATACTCATATCACCAAGGTCGACCTACCTTTTCGGGAGTCCATCTATAGAAACTTCGAAGTTAAGCGTGCTTGACTTGAAGCAATCTTAGGATGGGTGACCCCCTGGGAAGTTTCTCGGGGTGCGTGTGAGCGAGGACGAAGCACGCTGAAAGGTTAAATGGCGGTACATGGATGCGACCTGTGGATAGATGTTAGGATTTTAATATTTGATATTTTAGAACTACGGCTTGTGTATATGACTACGTAAACGAGGTTTATTTTAATATGTTTATTTTAGAAAAAAATTTCAACGACATTTTAATTAGACGGTCTTCCGCGACTTACGTTGCGAAAATCCGCCAAATATTTATTAGAAAGTGAGGGTCGTTACAGGTGGTATCAGAGCAAAACCTCTCGCAGTACGGTGCTGGTTCGGGGACGAACCAGGCGGAAGCTGGTGGGCATGTGACGCCCGGGGCCGATGAGGGCGGGGAGTGATCGCCGGTGCCAGAGAGGTGCACGGACAAGGAGCGGCTCCTGGCAGGCTTCTAGGCGAAGGGGTACGTGAACGAACCGATCCGACACCCGAATGAGAGGGGATCCTGAGGCTGACAATGTATGGGCGTGTCAGGCTAAGAATCGTATAAAAGGATTGATAGTACTACTCATATCACCAAGGTCGACCTACCTTTTCGGGAGTCCATCTATAGAAACTTCGAAGTTAAGCGTGCTGACTTGAAGCAATCTTAGGATGGTGACCCCCTGGGAAGTTTCTCGGGGTGCGTGTGAGCGAGGACGAAGCACGCTGAAAGGTTAAATGGCGGTACATGGATGCGACCTGTGGATAGATGTTAGGATTTTTAATATTTTGATATTTTAGAACTACGGCTTGTGTATATGACTACGTAAACGAGGTTTATTTTAATATGTTTTATTTTAGAAAAAAATTTCAACGACATTTAATTAGACGGTCTTCCGCGACTTACGTTGCGAAAATCCGCCAAAATATTTATTAGAAAGTGAGGGTCGTTACAATGTTGGCATATATTACAGACCATGTGTGCATATATTACGATACCAAACTGGGCATTTATTACAGTACCATGTTGGCATGTATTACGATACCAAACTGGCATATGTTACAGTACCAAATTGCATACATTACGATACCATGTTCGCATATATTACGGTACCAAACTGCGATATATTACAGTACTAAATTTGCATACATTACGGTACCACATTCACATATATTACGGTACAAAATTACATATATTACAGTACCAAATTGGCATATATTAGGGTACCATGTTCGCATATATTACGAAATTTGCATATATTACAGTAGCAAATGGCATATATTACGGTATCAGTTTGCATATATGACGGTACCAACTGGCATATATTACAGTACCATTTGTGCATATATTAGGTACCATGTTCGCATATATTACAGTACCATTTGTGCTCTTTCTCTGTTTTGCCTTGTGAAAGTCCATTGGTATGTAGTATCTTTGTATGGAGGTTGTTGGTGCAGCAAGGACGATGGTATCCTGCTACATGTAAAGGTTAAAAAGAAGCAAGAGAAATCATCTTCATACTCTTACATTTGATTCTGCTGCACCGGTCATACCTGGCTCAGTACTCCCTAGACACTCTGCGTAGGCTACACTACAACGTGATGAATACACATGCTCGAAAAGTGTTGCGGACTCAAGTTCGATCATTACTTTTAGCTGGGCTCACTATACTATTGCAGAGGTTAAACGGAGTTATCAGAGATTGCCATGCTTGACATCCCTTTCGTTGAGCTATGTGAACATATCTTCCCCGGATTTGAGTCTTCTGCTCAACTTGTCCTAAAACCGAAACCTCTCTCTGTCTAATCTTCAGAATGTAGCTGAATAGTTGTCACTTAAGGATATCTACGTGGAGCAACTGGCGTGACCAACTTCACGATCATGTGGGTGAAGTCTTCGAAGCTGAGGCTCTGAAGTGTTGTGCTTGATGATGAAGATGACTTTGGTGATGTAGAGAAAATTTAATTGTGCATTTTGCTTACGTATTTTCCTATGGTTGTATGATATAATCCCCGGGCTGCAATTTTCTCATAGCTGCACAACGTGTGGCTACAAATACCTACTTTATTACCAAAGTTTGAGATTTATTCAATGATCCATTATGTCAAATTATTTATTCACTTCCTCTGTCACTAATATGGATGGATTGAAGATAATTTGAGTTCCAGTCAACATTTTGATTTATTTCAAATGTAATTACATAAATTTATTAACAAAATAGTGGATTTACTTTGTTCTCAAGGAAAGTGAAAAGAAATAATTTGATTTAAATTAGGGCAGCAAGTGAGCCCGAGTAGGCTTGTCAATGGGGCGGGGATTCTCCGTCCCGCGGGGATGGGGAAAATCTATCCCTGTTGGCGGGGACGGGGCGGGACGGGGATTATAGTCCCGCCCCGTTCCCCGCCAATTATAATATCTAAATAAATAAAATTATACCTAAAATAAAATATTAAATAATATTTTTTTATACAAATTTATATTATTATAATAAAAAATAAAATTAAGTAATACTTTTTACCCAAACTGTATTATTATAATAAAAATACGAATTAAAATATAAGTTGTAATATTTACAATTTATATATATTATAAATATAATTTTTTTAAAAAAGTCGCGGGACGGGGAATCCCCGCGGTGGCGGCGACCCGGCGGGGACGGGGATGGGACGAAATTTTCCCGTTTAATTCGCGGGGACGGGAACGGGATTCCACGTCGACGCGGGGACGGGGATGGGGATCTAATCCCCCGCCCCCGCCCCGCCCCGTTGACAAGCCTAAGCCCGAGCTCAGGCTAATTTTCTGGGAGCTCGAGCTCGAGCTCGTCGAGCTTTTGAGCTCAGAGCTCGAGTTCATTTGAGTCTCACGAAGTTCGTCGAGCTCGACCTTTTCAATAAAAGAAATTAATAAGAAATAATAATAAAAAAATGTAAGTCAAAAAGCTGGCGAGCCTGTTCATGAGCTTTCGAGCTCTTATGTCTGGCTTAAGCTCGAGCTCGACATAATGAGCTCGAGCTCAATTTTGTCGAGCTCGAGCCGAGCTTTTGTCGAGCCGGCTCGTCGACCTCACGAGCCGACTCAGTTCATCTTTTACCCCTAATTTAAATACACATAAATTGAAGATTATATTTTCAATGAAACGCATGTAATATGAATATGGAATTATTTTTTCTTTTTGTTGAGTTAAATGTAGATATTTATATTTTTGGTCAATACACAAACTAACGACGAGTAATAACTAACATTTATTAATTCATTATTAATATACTCAAATCATCTCTTAGGATTTCAACCTTAATAAATGTAGTATAAATATCACTCATTCATCTAAGTTCATTTACAATAAATCTAAATCTGTCTCATAATGATACACAATTAACTAGGATTTATCATTGTTGCCCTCCATAATCAGCTAGTCAATACTACCAGATAAAACAAAGAGAACAAAATGGTAAATATTTTTTGCTGTTTCAATTAAGTTTCTTTATATCATATTAATATACTCAAATCATCTCTAGGATTTCAACCTTAATAAATGTAATATAAATATCACTCATTCATCTAAATTTCTTAATATCTTTCTATTTTATTAAGCCCTTCGCCTTATAGAAACCGTCACCTACCAATTTGGTGTGTCAATTTCTGAATTTATTATAATTGAAAAAACAACAACTCAAATAACGTTTAAGAAGGCCACACACACGTTCTTGCCAAAAAAAAAACTGCATATTCCAAAATAAGCTTCCTATCCTATTTTAGTAGAATTATCAGATCATGACAAGCATTCTGAGCAGTTTAAGGATGATCGCACAGGTCTGATGTTCGTATATGGCTGAAGCAGCTCTCTGCTGATGGTCACGGCCTGTGACGTTGTGGTCCATTCTACACTGCCAGTGGTCACGGCCTGTGACATTAGGCGTCACGGCGTGATTGTAACTGCTATAGTTAGGATAGTTGAGGTTTTAAGCGCGCGATAGTCTTCACTGTATCTTTCAATTTTTTTCTGCTCACTTTTCCTCTCTGTAAAATCGATCTCTGTGATCAATAAAGCAATTTACTTGCTCCGTGGATGTAAGATTCAAAGTCTTGAATCTGAACCACGTTACATCGTCGTGTCTACAAAGCTTCGACAAATCAAATTCACAATCGCTCGATTTCTTGATATGGTATCAGAGCAAGGCGCTTGAGCTGCAATCTTCAAATTCGATTATCGAGCTGCGAGTTTCAGATTCGATTTCATCCAAGATTCTGCTTCCGATTGAGACGATCTTGCAATCAATTGAAATGCGAATGGCGACTGTTTCAGCTGCGACGAATTCGAATTCATCTGTCATCATCAATGACCCTTACTTCCTTCATCAGAATGATAATTCTGGCCAGATTCTGGTCCATGAGGTGCTGGTTGGTGAAAACTACGCAACTTGGAATAGGAGCGATGTTAATTGCGCTCATCGGACGAAACAAAGAAGGCTTCGTGATGGCACTTTACAGCCACCAGTCTTAGATGCCCAGAATTCCATAAATTCCCAGAATGAGCTTAGTGCATGGAAGAGGAACAACAATGTGGTCATATCATGGATTCTGAATTCAGTTTCAAAAAGAGATATCGGTCACAGCATCTTATACGTTTTCCTCAGCTAGGGAAGTTTGGGTAGGACTTACAAGAAAGATTGGCCAAAGCAACAAGCCTAGAATTTTTCAGCTAAAAAGGGAATTAATAAATCTGACACAAGGATCAGATGGAGTTGCT
>JAPQWV010005381.1:0-19875 GCA_027422505.1 Craterostigma plantagineum | reverse complement strand
ACTCTCATTCCAACGCTTCTTAGCACTTATAATATTCTCTCTCTACATTAAACCACATATCTTTGACGTCCCAATTAGCTATTTTATTTTGTGTTTAAGATAATGTGAGGGAGTGAGTTGTTTGAGTGTGTAAATCATTGAATTATAATGAAAAGAGGTTTCAGAGCGTCCGTGAACGTAGGATCTGCAAAGATCCGAACAACGTAACTCATTGTGTCATTTCATTTACATCTCAACATGTCCCAGCACGTCTGCAACGTCCCAAACACTGCCCAGACAGGTCCCCGACGCCTCAAATACGTCCCAACACGCCCCAAATACGTCTCAACACGTCCCAAACACGTCCCTTACAGTTCCTTTATAAATAAGCACCTACGCACGTCCTTAAACTTTATAATAATCGATTCTCCGGCTATATAAATTTCCCACACATAAAAATTTGTTGATTGGGATAGCCCCATATCAAATGGCGCCGTCTGTGGGAAAATTCGGAGTTGAAGGGGGAGTAATTTTGCCTATGTGTGCGAAGCTGTGCTTACCGTTTTCTTTTTTCTTTTCTTCTCCTCATTTCTACTGGGACGAGACAGAAAATGCAAAAAAAAAATGAGGGAGGGGAAGACCCTCTATGGCGAAGTATTTTGAGTTATAACCCGCAGGAGCTGTCGAAGCGCAACTGAAGCTCCTGAGACGTAATGCCATATGCACCACCTTGACCGTGAGGAGGAAAGGATGAAGACCGAAAGCTCCCCCTTCGGGACTTAAAAGCCCAGCTCCGTGCTGGCAAGAAGACCCGAAGCTCCCCTCTTCGGGACCTAAGAGCCTAGCTCCGCGCTGGCATGAAGCCCCGAAGCTCCCTTCGGAACCTAAGAGCCCAGCTCGCGCTGGCATGAAGACCCGAATCTCCCTTTGGGACCCCAGACCTCCAAAATCTCATTCTCTATTACATATTATTGTTGTCATAATAACCGTGCACCGCACTAACAATTTTTTGTTTGAAGGACGTAACGAGACACTTATCCTGACAGAACACCCAAAGGGGCTAGCCGTAGTAGCAAAGGTCCGCGCCTCGGTCGCTACGGAGGTTTGCTTTTGAGGACCTCCAAACCAGCTCCATCTGAGCACAAGAAGGCCCACTGGATCTATCATAGGAGCTCCATACTGGTATGAGAGATCTAAGATGCTAAGGACTGGCGGGTCATACCCTTTCATCGACAAAGGGAGGACGAAGACCTCCACACAACATCAGTAGGTCCAACATTGCTGCACTGGGGGCACCCACCACCATTTCTCCGTAAAAAATGAGTGCACCAACCAACGGCCTCCATGATGGGAGCTCACTGTGTCATTGTCCAAGAGCTCCCTCAGAATTCCATAAAGATGTTATGCCAGGAAGAAATAGGCGAGAGACGTGCCCATGGAAAGCCACCTCAACCTCGGGATAGGGAGCTGTTGGGATATCTCCTTAGGATCCTGCAGAACCTCATACCATCATGCAACAACATGGAGGAGATCCTAGCCAGCCGGTGTCAGGACTAGTCGTCCGACCTCGTAATTCGTTCTAATTCTAGGTGCCTAATGCTTCGTTATCGTACAAAAGCGTAAAAATGCGAATAACATTTTTCTTTTAAACATCTGAGAAAAGCATATATATACAAGTCCAAAGAATGTCCACATGTCCTCCTTTAATTCATCGTAGTCGTATCTACACGACGACAAGTGCGTGTGTGTGTGTAGCAAAAGCTTCCTATGCGCCCGGCCTTCACAGGTCGTCATCCATACATACACTCCCACCTCAAAAGCAGCCGGATAGCTTCAAAAGATCAGCCTCGTATAAATAGTCGGATCACGTACCGTGATCGTCAGTACCTACAACACATAACGTAAGGATAAGCCACCGAGGCTCAGTAAGCAGAAATTATGCATGTATGCACGTGTCCTAACGAACGGCAATCCACGCCGTTGTTTCTAGTGCTCACACTCTGTTCCTTATACTCGTACTCTTTTTCTCACACTCTTACTTCATACGGGTCCTCGGCTTTAAATCCCACTATACGCCATCTTATAGAGATCTCAAGTGTGGAGGTTCACACCCTAGGAGGTCATTCTCAGGAACTTCCCTTAATCGGTGTGAACTCCACGCGAGCGCTTCTCACTGGTAGCCAACCCCGAGGCCACTAACCACGGAGGTCACCTGAAGGAATCTTCCCACCGGGTGTGGTGCTTTACACGCTAGAAGGTCACCCGAAGGAATCTTTCCTTACTCAGCGTGTGCCCCGGGCCGCATTCTCCAGGTTGCATCTCCCGCGTACGGGGTATTTTGCCCAGCCTCTTATACAGGCTTATAGCTTCATTCGCCTTACTGGCTGCATAGGGGAAGCCGTGACTCCTCATTCGAGTCAACACAGACGCCAATATCGGCGAGTATACATCGCACACAGGCGATCTTACGCACGCTCATACCTCGCGTCTTGCACACTACATATGCGTGCAAATGTTCATGCCATGCTCATGTACGTATTCTAATCATGCCATCATGCACCTAATTTAATCGTATCATACGTACGCATTTCATACAAAATTCACGAGCACGTAATTCACATAATTTGGACGCAGGCAGGTTATGTGTCGTAGTTGAATTTCTACTTACCTGGCATCCGTAGGCTAGCAGTCACCTGACCCGTAAGTGTTCCTAAGTCTCGACCTTAGGCATGAAATATTGCTATCACTGCATTAATTATTTAATGGCTTAAGTATGCTAATTTCTAAATTAGGAGCACTCTCACGTGTTTCGTGTGGTTCCAAAATTGCGAAGTGTTTTTCGCGAAGTCTAAGTCATTGCCCTATCTACTCGCAAAGGTATCTTAGATCTTAGTGAAGTCTATTATTATTTATTTAGGATCTGTAAGTACAGGGTTCGCTAAGTTGCATAGGGTTCGACATTTATATAATACATAGGGATCTCGATATTCATTACATGGTTAGGTTTCGACATTTTAGGATAACTCTCGACATTGCATCTAAGATCTCGACATGGATTGAAAGTAAATCTCGAGTCTAAATAAACACAAAATCATGCCATGTACTTCGACATTTAAACAAAATGTCGACATGAATATTAGTATGACTCTCGACATTTCTTATAGTTAAATGTCGATACAGTGAATAAATCTTCGAACTTCACCTCGACATTATCACAAGGATTTCGACATATATATTGTATGTAATGATTTCGACATTTTCCTTAGCTTCGACATTTTACCTTGCATCTCGACATCTTACTCGACATTATATCTATCCTGTCGACATTTACCTTCATCTATCAACATTGTATCTCGACATTTTGAACTGAAAATGTCGACATGAACTCAACGTGAGTCTCGACATTTTTGTCGAGATAAATCTCGGCATAGTTATTGAGGTAGATGTCGATATGTAAGCTCGACATCCTATCCCAACATTTCGACATTATCTTTAACATCTCGACATTTCATAAATCTCGATATTAAATAGAGCTCGACATTTAGTAAATCTCGGCATGGGTGAAAAATCTCGATATATTACTCGACATTGTATTTCAACATTTGAAGCAGAAAATGTCGATGTGAATTTTAACATAATTCTCGATATATATATTACTCGACATTGTATTTCGACATTTGAAGCAGAAAATGTCGATGTGAATTTTAACATAAATCTCGATATATTAAGTCGACATCTTATCTATCACTCGACATTTACTTGAATGTCCCGACATTATACTTCGACATTTGAAATTTGAAATGTCGACATAGGGTTCAACCTAACCTCGACATTTATCATCTGTTTTGATCCTCAACGTTCTTCATCACTCGAACTAGATTCCTTAGCTTGTTCTTCATAAAATTATAAGTTCTAAATCACATACTAAACTACCCAACTCCATATTTGCCCAAACGGACATCCTTAGTACGCACCTAAGCTCGACATTTAGGGTCTCTCGTGGTTACCTTAACTTAGTTGCAAGTTTAACTAAATAATCTTGGTAAAAGAGATCGGATTAGTTTATGGAATTAGCTTTGCTTACCCAAATCTCGAGTTTTCCAAGTTAGCTTGGGAGTGCTCCTTCTCCTTTCCTTCTTGCTTTCCTTCGTTAATTGCTTAGGTGAGAGTGAAACTTTGAAATTATTATTTGGATATTTTCTTAGCTATGATGACCAATACTTAGGTTAGGCGTGGTCCTTCCTCAAACCAAGGAATATTGTCTCATTTAACTTGTTGAAATTTGGGCCTATTATTAAATTCTAGCCCAATATTAATTTGATTCCAAGCCCAACTATCATTAGTCACTTCCCTTCGCCTTTTCGAAAATTATCCTTCCTAAATTACGACCATATTAAACACGAAATCCTTGGCACGCAATTGCACGAAGTTCTCATAACATTCACAACGTAAAAATTTCTATGTCACATGAACATTTAACTTATACGCATTTAATACGAAATCACGTTAATCGTACACGGAATTTATTGGCCGACCTAATTTGCGGGGACCGGGTCCTACATCCTCCCCCCCTTAAGGAGGATTTCGCCCCCGAAATCAGCCCGTATGAAAAAACTCGGGATAACGAATTCTCATTTCGTCCTCCCGTTCCCATGTGGCTTCTTCCGTAGATTGGTTCTGCCACAGTACCTTAACTAAGGAAATATCCTTATTCCTAAGTTTCTTAGTCTCGTACATCAATATCTCCACCGGAGTCTCCTCGTAACTCAGATCCGGCTTCAATTTTTGATGTAGGGATTCACTTCCTAGCACGTGGTTCGGGTCAGCTAAGTACTTTCGTAGGGTTGAGACGTGGAACACGTCATGCACTTGCGATAGTGATGCTGGCAGTTGTAATTGGTATGCCACCTCGCCAACCCTTCTCAGTATCCTAAATGGTCCTATGTACCTAGGGCTTAGCTTTCCTTTCTTTCCAAATCTTTTCACGCCCTTTATTGGCGATATTTTCACGAACACCATGTCGCCTTCGTCAAATTCCAGTGGTCGACGTCGATCCGCGTAGCTTTTCTATCGACTCTGCGCCGTTCGCATTCTTTCTCGTATGGTAGTAATAGCTTCCATCATTTCTCGTACGATGTCGGGACCTAACAGTGCCCGTTCACCAACCTCGTCCCAATGTACTGGGGATGTGCACCTACGCCCGTATAGCGCTTCGTACGGCGCCATCCCAATGGTGACATGGTAGCTATTATTATATGAGAACTCGATCAGTGGGAGGTACCCTACTCCAATTTCCTTTGAAATCGAGTACGCATGCTCGCAGCATGTCCTGCAACGTTTGTATCGTCCGCTCGGATTGACCATCCGTCTGCGGATGGTAGGCGGTACTAAAGGACAACTTCGTTCCCATTGCTTTTTGCAAGCTCGCCCAGAATTTCGATAGAAATCCGGAGTCGCGATCCGAGACTATCGAGGATGGAACGCCGTGCAGTCGCACTATCTCCTGGATATAAAGCTCTGCATATCGTTCCATGGAGTACGTCGTGCTAATTGGTAGGAAATGGGCAGACTTCGTTAGTCTGTCAACGATAACCCAAATTGCGTCGTGTCCTTTCGTATTCCTTGGCAGTCCTACTACGAAGTCCATGGTAATGTTATCCCATTTCCATTCCGGAATGGGTAACGGTTGCAGGGTTCCTGCCGGCCTTTGATGCTCGGCCTTTATTTGCTGGCACGTCAGGCATTGGCTCACGAATGTTGCTATGTCCTTCTTCATGCCTGGCCACCAGTAGTTTTCCTTTAAGCCTCTATACATCTTCGTTGATCCTGGATGTACTGAGTAAGCAGTGGCATGTGCTTCCATCATTATCGTTCTTCGTAGTTTGGCATCTTCTGGCACGTAATGTCGATTCTTGAAGTACAGCCTTCCATCTTCCCGTATTATGAAATCTCCTGTTGGTTGTTCCGGTTGCGCTTCCTTGATTTTCGTGTAAAGTTCGTCTGCTTCCTGCGCCGTCTTAATTTGTTCTAGCAGCGTTGGTTGCAGGGTTAAAGCTGCTAGCTGCACTTCGACTTCGCCTAGTTGTACAACTTCTACTTCTATTAATTGCAGTTCCGCGCTCACTGCTTTTCGGCTTAAGGCATCGGCTACTACGTTCGCCTTGCCTGGGTGGTAGTTGATTACACAATCGTAATCCTTAACTAACTCTATCCACCTCCTTTGCCTCATGTTTAGCTCTTTTCGAGTAAAGAAGTACTTGAGGCTCTTGTGGTCTGTGTATATCTCACACCGCTCTCCATAGAGGTAATGCCTCCAAATCTTGAGAGCAAAGACCACTACAGCCAATTCTAGGTCATGCGTCGGGTAATTCTTCTCGTACTCCTTCAGTTGGCGAGAAGCGTACGCTACTACATTCCCGTTCTGCATTAGTACACACCCCAACCCGTTCTTCGATGCATCACTATACACCGTGAACCCTCCAGTTCCCGAAGGTATTGTAAGGACTGGGGCCATTGTAAGCCGTTCCTTCAGTTCTTGGAAGCTCCGATCGCATTCCGTGGTCCACTGAAATGGCGTATTCTTCCTGGTCAGTTTCGTTAGCGTAGACGCTATTTTTGAGAAATCCTTGATGAACTT
This sequence comes from Craterostigma plantagineum, assembly GCA_027422505.1. Taxonomy (NCBI): domain Eukaryota; kingdom Viridiplantae; phylum Streptophyta; class Magnoliopsida; order Lamiales; family Linderniaceae; genus Craterostigma; species Craterostigma plantagineum. Next base: position 13,259 of record JAPQWV010005381.1, on the reverse strand, counting down.
CCTGTAATAACCCGCCAGACCGAGGAAACTCCGTACTTCCGTTACATTGGTCGGTCTGGGCCAGTGGCTAATGGCTTCTATCTTGTTCGGGTCTACAGAAATCCCTTCTCCTGATACTATATGCCCCAAGAAGGCGACTTGATCGAGCCAAAATTCGCACTTCTTGAACTTGGCGTATAGTCGCTTGTCTCGTAATATGTTCAGAACTATTCTCAGGTGTTCTTCGTGCTCCTCATTCGTCTTCGAGTAGATTAGTATGTCATCAATGAAGACGATGACGAACCTATCTAAGTATAGCTTGAACACCCGGTTCATTAAGTCCATAAAAGCTGCGGGCGCATTAGTCAACTCGAATGGCATCACCAGGAACTCATAGTGGCCATAACGGGTACTAAAGGCCGTCTTCGGAACGTCTTCCTTCCGGACCCTTAACTGATGATAGCCCGATCTTAAGTCGATCTTAGAGAAAACCGTTGCACCTTGCAGTTGATCGAACAGATCGTCTATCCTAGGGAGTGGGTACTTGTTCTTGATCGTCAATTTGTTCAACTCCCTGTAGTCTATGCATAATCGCATGGACCCGTCTTTCTTCTTCACGAATAGCACCGGCGCTCCCCAGAGAGAAAAACTCGGCTGTATGAACTCCTTCTGCATGAGTTCGTCGAGTTGATCCTTTAGCTCTTTCATTTCTATCGGTGCTAGCCGATATGGGGTCTTAGACACTGGTGCCGCTCCAGGTACCAGATCTATAGCGAACTCTACTTCCCGTTCGGGTGGTAGTCCCGGTAGCTCATCGAGAAATACGTCGGGTAAGTCCTTAACTATCGGCACTTCCTCGAATTTTGGGGAGGCGTTCTCTTCCGACTTGATAGCGAATACAAGATAAGCTTCACACCCCGATCTAATCAGTCGTTGGGCTTTCAACGCTGATATCCTAGAGATCATAGTCCCTTTACTAGTTCCTACGAACTTGAGGGGTTCATTCCCGTCCGTATTGAGCGTGACTATCTTGCGGTGGCAGTCTATGACAGCTCCGTACTTCGATAGCCAATCCATCCCAAGGATCACCTCATAATCATTCATGGGAATTATTATGAGGTCTACGGGCAGTTCCTTATCCCCGATCACTACTGGGCAATCCCGTAAAACTTGATTAGTTTGGGTAGGATTCCCGTTCGGAACTGTTACCCTAAACTCGCACTCAGCTCGGTGAGGCGTGACTCCTACCCTTGTGACGTACTTAGTGGACGCGAACGAATGTGTCGCTCCCGAGTCGACTGGGATGCATGTGGGGGTTTCATAGACAAGGAGGGTACCTGTTACCATGGCCGGGTTGTTTTCTGCTTCCTCGGAGGTTATGGTGAAAACCCTAGTCGGTACCCTTGGTGGTGCTGCCTGGTTTCCAGCTGTACTTCCGGATCCGCTCTCCGGACATGCCCTCAGATAGTGGCCCGTCTTGCCACATTTAAAGCAGACAGCATTTTGGGAGTTGAAGACTCCCGTGTGCCTCCGTGCACACTTCGGGCATACGGGTAGGTCCAACTGGGGTCTACCCTGGTTTGGGGTGAACTGTGGGGGTGGTCCCGGTCGATTCGGGAAATTCGGTTTTCCACCCTTGGCTACGAACTGCCGCTTTGGGTTGCTTCCGCTCCCTTGCGGCCCTTGTACAAACTTGCGCTTTGCTTCCTGGGCGCGAGCAATTCTAGCCTCGGCTTGCTCTGCCACAAGCGCCCTCTCAGCCACTTGCGCGTACGTGGCTCCTTGTATCCCGGCCATACTCACGTCTCTGTACAGCTCTGGTTTCAACCCTTCCATGAACCGCTCAATCTTGAGCGCGTCCGTACTAATCACATGAGCAGCGAATCTTGAAAGCTGCTCGAACTTCCTGATGTATTCCGCCACTGTCATTGCCCCTTGGCGGAGGTTGATAAACTCGTTCATCCTCTGGGCTCTAACAGGAGCGGTGTAGTACTTCCCTCGACAGATCTCCTTGAACCGATCCCAGCTCATCGTTAGAGGGTTTTCGATGGCTGAGATGGTATCCCACCAGTGCCCAGCGCTCCCCCTCAACAAGTAGGCAGCGCACATAACCTTCTCTGCCTCGGGTGTGCGGCTGTGCTGGAACATGTTCTCCAGCGTCCTCAGTCAATCCTCGGCGGAGGTGGGGTCTACAGCATCCTCAAACAGTGGGGGATTAAGCTTCCTGAACCTCTCCCCGATCATCTCAATTCGTTCGGGCGGGGGAGGTAAGTTGGCTGATTGTCCACCAGCGTTTTGCTGTTGGATCAGCTGTTGGATCTGGGCCGATTGTTGACCAGTTCCGTTAGTTGCAGGATGCTAGCATCCCGGCTATCAGGAGGGTTATTAGTATCCCTACCCTGATCAGAATCCCTGCTCCCTTCTCCCCTAAGTCTTACCATTTTCCAAACCTATCCTGACCATTCCTAAGGCCAATAACCATTCAAGAAATTCACATAACATGGTACTTACAAGCAAGGCCGCTTCCGCGCTTTTGAGTGTGTGTGTATGGACAGTCTGCAGGACCTGTGACCGAAGCTCTGATACCACTCTGTCAGGACCCGTCGTCCGACCTCGTAATTCGTTCTAATTCTAGGTGCCTAATGCTTCGTTATCGTACAAAAGCGTAAAAATGCGAATAACATTTTTCTTTTTAAACATGTGAGAAAATCATATATATACAAGTCAAAAGAATGTCCACATGTCCTCCTATAATTCATCGTAGTCGTATCTACACCGAAGACAAGTGCGTGTGTGTGTGTGTGTAGCAAAAGCTTCCTATGCGCCCGGCCTTCACAGGTCGTCATCCATACACACACTCCCACCTCAAAAGCAGTCGGATAGCTTCAAAAGATCAGCCTCGTATAAGAGTCGGATCACGTACCGTGATCGTCAGTACCTACAACACATAACGTAAGGATGAGCCACCGAGGCTCAGTAAGCAGAAATTATGCATGTATGCACGTGTCCTAACGAACGGCAATCCACGCCGTTGTTTTCTAGTGCTCACACTCTTTTCCTTATACTCGTACTCTTTTTCTCACACTCTTACTTCATACGGGCCCTCGGCTTTAAATCCCACTATACGCCATCTTATAGAGATCTCAAGTGTGGAGGTTCACACCCTAGGAGGTCATTCTCAGGAACTTCCCTTAATCGGTGTGAACTCCACGCGAGCGCTTCTCACTGGTAGCCAACCCCGAGGCCACTAACCACGGAGGTCACCCGAAGGAATCTTCCCACCGGGTGGTGCTTTACACGCTAGAAGGTCACCTGAAGGAATCTTTCCTTACTCAGCGTATGCCCCGGGCCGCATTCTCCAGGTTGCATCTCCCGCGTACGGGGTATTTTCCCCAGCCTCTTATACAGGCCTTATAGCTTCATTCGCCTTACTGGCTGCATAGGGGAAGCCGTGACTCCTCATTCGAGTCGACACAGATGCCAATATCGGCGAGTATACATCTCACACAGGCGATCTTACGCACGCTCATACCTCGCGTCTTACACACTACATATGCGTGCAAATGTTCATGCCATGCTCATGTACGTATTCTAATCATGCCATCATGCACCTAATTTAATCGTATCATACGTACGCATTTCATACAAAATTCACGAGCACGTAATTCACATAATTTGGACGCAGGCAGGTTATGTGTCGTAGTTGAATTTCTACTTACCTGGCGTCCGTAGGCTAGCAGTCACCTGACCCGTAAGTGTTACTAAGTCTCGACCTTAGGCATGAAATATTGGTATCAGTGCATTATTTATTTAATGGCTTAAGTATGCTAATTTCTAAATTAGGAGCACTCTCACGTGTTTCGTGTGGTTCCAAAATTACGATGTTTTTCGCGAAGTCTAAGTCATTGGCCTAGCTACTTCGCAATGGTATCTTAGATCTTAGTGAAGTCTATTATTATTTATTTAGGATCCGTAAGTACAGGGGTTCGCTAAGTTGCATAGGGTTCGACATTTATATAATACATAGGGATCTCGATATTCATTACATGGTTAGGTTTCGACATTTTAGGATAACTCTCGACATTGCATCTAAGATCTCGACATGGATTGAAAGTAAATCTCGAGTCTAAATAAACACAAAATCATGCCATGTACTTCGACATTTAAACAAAATGTCGACATGAATATTAGTATGACTCTCGACATTTCTTATAGTTAAATGTCGATACAGTGAATAAATCTTCGAACTTCACCTCGACATTATCACAAGGATTTCGACATATATATATATATATATATTGTATGTAATGATTTCGACATTTTCCTTAGCTTCGACATTTTACCTTGCATCTCGACATCTTACTCGACATTATATCTATCCTGTCGACATTTACCTTCATCTATCAACATTGTATCTCGACATTTTGAACTGAAAATGTCGACATGAACTCAACGTGAGTCTCAACATTTTTGTCGAGATAAATCTCGGCATAGTTATTGAGGTAGATGTCGATATGTAAGCTCGACATCCTATCCCAACATTTCGACATTATCTTTAACATCTCGACATTTCATAAATCTCGATATTAAATAGAGCTCGACATTTAGTAAATCTCGGCATGGGTGAAAAATCTCGATATATTACTCGACATTGTATTTCGACATTTGAATCAGAAAATTTCGATGTGAATTTTAACATAATTCTCGATATATATATTACTCGACATTGTATTTTGACATTTGAAGCAGAAAATGTCGATGTGAATTTTAACATAAATCTCGATATATTAAGTCGACATCTTATCTATCACTCGACATTTACTTGAATGTCCCGACATTATACTTCGACATTGAAATTTGAAATGTCGACATAGGGTTCAACCTAACCTCGACATTTATCATCTGTTTTGATCCTCAACGTTCTTCATCACTCGAACTAGATTCCTTAGCTTGTTCTTCCTAAAATTATAAGTTCTAAATCACATACTAAACTACCCAACTCCATATTTGCCCAAACGGACATCCTTAGTACGCACCTAAGCTCGACATTTAGGGTCTCTCGTGGTTACCTTAACTTAGTTGCAAGTTTAACTAAATAATCTTGGTAAAAGAGATCGAATTAGTTTAGGGAATTAGCTTTGCTTACCCAAATCTCGAGTTTTCCAAGTTAGCTTGGGAGTGCTCCTTTTCCTTTCCTTCTTGCTTTCTTTCGTTAATTGCTTAGGTGAGAGTGAAACTTTGAAATTATTATTTGGATATTTTCTTAGCTATGATGACCAATACTTAGGTTAGGCGTGGTCCTTCCTTAAACCAAGGAATATTGTCTCATTTTAACTTGTTGAAATTTGGGCCTATTATTAAATTCTAGCCCAATATTAATTTGATTCCAAGCCCAACTATCATTAGTCATTTCCCTTCGCCTTTCCGAAAATTATCCTTCCTAAATTACGACCATATTAAACACGAAATCCTTGGCACGCAATTGCACGAAGTTCTCGTAACATTCACAACGTAAAAATTTCTATGTCACATGAACATTTAACTTATACGCATTTAATACGAAATCACGTTAATCATACACGGAATTTATTGGCCGACCTAATTTGCGGGGACCGGGGTCCTACAGCCGGGAGACATCTCGTGATAAAAAGGGATCTTAGCCGGAACTGCTGGGCCCTCTGAATCTCATTTTCATTTACTTTACCAATATTATTATAAGTACATACATCACACTAACAACTTCTACTGTTTGAAGGACCAAATAGAAGGACCCATCCTCGTATGATGTCTAGGGAGGTCCGTTGGGCATAGCCTCGACCAAGGTCTGAAGGTAGCCAAGAAGGGGCTCGGGGGATCTGTGTCGGCTAAAGGCAAACAACCCCCGCGTCTTCCATATAGGAGCTAGCTCCATTTAAGGATCCTCCGCGTTGGCACGTGAAGGTCCGTAGGACCTCGAAGGGAGCTCTGCATTGCCACCAGCTCCGCACTAGCACCCGAAAGCACAATCTCCTTTCCGGTAGCAAAGTCCCTAAGCTTCTGATAGGGATCTATAGCCTTAGCTACGCACCTGCATAAAAGATCCAAATAGCCGCGGCGCCTGAAAACTTGAGGGAGATTAAACCTGAGCTCCATGCTGACACACAAAGCTCTGCTGGAAGACAATCCCAGCTCCCCTCTAGCAAAGATCCGCAGGACCTCAAAGCCCAGCTCCTCGCTGGTAATATCCGTGGGACCTAAGAGACAGCTCTGTGCTAGCGCGCAGACCCGAATCTCCACATTTGGGACCTGCAAATCCAACTCCGCGCTGGTCTGAGGAGCCTAGTTACCACATTTGCCAATTCCGCGACAACGCTGATCCACGGGAGACATCCCGCATTGATAAGGCTCTTAGCCGGAATTCCAGGGCCCTCTAAACCTTATTCCCATTTGTATCATCGATATAATTCTAAATACATGCATCATACTAACGACTGCTATTATTTGAAGGATGAAATCGAAGTGCCCCCTAGTGGGACAATTGAGAAAGTTCCTTGACCGTGGCATCAACCAAGGTCGAGGAGTCTGGGGGATCTGTGCCAATAAAAGGCAGACAATCCCCACCCCCTCTAAACAGGGGCCAACTTCATTAAAGGCTCACATCCCTATAGGAGCTACAGGGCAGAGGAATTCCAATTTCCAGCAGAGCCCAAAATTGTTCATTTGAGCAGTCGAAGGTCCGAGCCTCTGGAGACCTGGAGCCAGGGACCTCATCATTAACCAATGACAAAGGAGCTCCGTTACTTCAAATTTAAGGCCTCCAACAAGGAGCTCTGATACTAAGCGAGCGGGTGCTATCACCACGCATCTAAGCGAGCGGACGCTATAACCACGCGATTAAGCGAGCGGGCGTTATAACCACGCATTCAAGTGAAGCTAGCGCTACAACCAGGGCAAACTAATTATATTCCTAAGAAAATACCGCCTTGTCGGAATATACACGTCTTATCATATAATGAAAGGTGCACCATATAATATAATCGATGCCGAGGGTCGACGGACCTAAGGTGTACCCGTCATCAAAGACTGATAGTCTGCGACGTGTGATGATCCCAAAGGCCGACGGGCCGGCGGCGTACTCGACATCAAAGATAATAAATCCGCGACGTGATGATGCCCAAAGGGTGTACAAGATGCCGCCGCTGACGGGCTGCGGTGTACAGGACATCAAAAGCTCTCAATAAGCCTGCGACGTGAATGGTACCTAAAAGTGAAGCTGGCGCTAATAGGATAAATCGATGAGGGGATCCCCGGGGTTATAATTTTGTAGACCTAAGTGTCTACCCAGATACTGAACTCGCTAAGGACAAAGAGAGCCTAGCGCAAAGCGACACCCGAGGACAATGACGACGGTCATTGCAACCAAGGGCGTGAATTCGTACTTGGCTTACGAATTGAATAAGCAAGCTGACGCTATAACCATGCCACGATAATGATGTCCCAGAAACATCCATCAGGTCTCGCAAAAGAAAATATAATACAAGGAGAAAGGGAACTCCGATGCTATCACCATGATGAAAAAGATGAGAGATCTATATAAATGGAATGTCCCAGGGAGCTAGAAGCAACGTGCAGCAGGACCTGGGGATCTCCTTCGAAGTGCAAGAGGAGCTCCGCCATCAGGTCCCGTCAGGTCCCTTCCAGATTCCAAGGACGATGGATGCAACGGTGATGATAAAGCCTAAGAAAAAACGAGCTCCAACAGAGACACATAAACATAGGGGAGTTAAGCTCCCCTAAAACATTGCATGTCCTAAGATGTCCAGAAAGGCCTTCCACTAAGTCCCCTGAGGAGCTGGAGATGACGTCTGGGAGATCATAGCATGGGTCAGGACCTCCACATGCTCCTTCGAGACTCCAACCCAGAAACGAGGACTCTCGGGAGCTTGGGGACCTCATTCAAAGCAATCAAAGATGGCAGCTCTTGAAGATAAGCCAAATTCACCTCCGTCATACGCGCGGACATCCCACTCTTCCTTCTCCTTAGCGAATGAGCTCCAGAGATCCTCCTCGCGCTATTTCATAAGAGCTGCATTTTTGTCTTTTCCTCTCCAGAGAGCTCCGCAGTTCCCTCTCATGCTGCTCCACTAACTCTGTCTCGTTAGCTATCTCCAGGTCCGGGATCGATGACTTGGCGGACGATCTGGACGCTACGTGGCCCACCACCTGGGAGATGACCCTCTGAACGTCTGGGAGCACCCAACGACCTAACAAGCTCATCTTTTCACCCCTGTTTGGATGGTCCACAGAAGTAGGGAGCTTATCCTCTCAGGTCCCCATAGGTCCCATAAGAGGCTCAGCATATTCACCCCAAGGGGAAGAAGGACGTAACTTCCTTTTTGTTTTTCTTTCTCTGAGGTCCCCATAGGTCCCACAAGTTGTTTTTCTGCTAACACCAAAAATAGGAACTGTGATGATGGGAACTTCTTGAGCTCCCCTGATAGGGGAAGGAACCGCAGGAACATCCGCCGTCCCTGCAGAAGGAGGAATCTCCTTGCAAACGATCTTGCAACCAGGACCCGAGGGAGCAAGGGAGCTACAGAAGGTGCGCTGGCTTGGGAATCGGAGGGACTTGGGAACTATTCCCGCTCAAAAAACTAAAACAGCGTAAGGGTTTTGGGGTGAGTCCTAGTAAGACCTACCTTGCGATTGTTTACTTCATTTACAGTTTGCCTTACAATTTTTACCCTAATTCACTTTTGTCCCAAAAGACAAATTAGAGTAGGGGAGTGGTTGATACGGACATAAATTAGGCAGGCGAAATAATGAGAATTAAGGCGAAATAATGAGAATTAAGGAAATAATTAGCTTATGATAATTATTAAGAGAACTTAGAGTTTCCTTGAAAAATATAAGATTAGATTATAGGGAGGCTTTTAGGGACCTCCGACAGGTTTTAGGGACCTCCGACAGACTTCAGGGAGCTAACAATAAAAAAGAAGGGTTCAGGGGACCTCCGACAGATTTTAGGAAGCTAACAACAAGTGCTCGGGACCTGAGGAACTACCTGGCAGCTCCTGAGGACGAACAAAGCTTACCTGATACGCCAACAATGAAAAGATATTGTAAAAAGAGTATCCAATGAAGATGCCACGTGTCCGATTGAGAGAGGGCAGCTCCACTGCAACAGGCTGTCAGCCGACCGCTGTTCACTGAAAGGACTGCAGACTGTACAATGCTGACAGACAGCCTACACCATTCAATTTGAATGAAAAAGGGCAACTCATGGAACAACCATTCCATTATGAATGGAAACCAGTGCTGTGCTCCAAGTGTGGGAAGTATGGGCATGAGGAATCCATTTGTAGGAAGGATATCAAAAGAGTCTGGCAGCCTGTTGGGAAAGCAGGGATAACACCTCCACAGACTGACAGATCCTCTGTTCAACCTATTCCTAATGTGCCTGGGAATATTGTGATAGGGACTCAACCTACCCAGCCTTCTGTTCAGAAAGGAAAGAAAATAGTAATAGGACAATCTTCCCAACCCCCTGTTCAGGCTGTGGGAGATGTGCTAAGTGGTGGTTCTTGGTCTGACATTGTACAAATGGAAGAGCAGATACAGCAGTCTGGTCCATGGGGGTCCCCTTCCAAGCAGATGGTCCATGGCTGAGATCATGGATAAGTCTGCTATATGGAACATTAGGGGCCTAAATGGCCCTGTGAAGCAGAGAGAGATTATTCTCTTCTGTAGTAAATATGGTATTAACCTCTTATGTCTTCTGGAAACTTAACTCAAGGAAGGGAATATGGATTTGGTTCTAAGCAGAATCTGTTGTGGGTGGGATTTTTGTCACAATTTAAGTAATCATCCAAATGGGAGGATTGTGGTCCTGTGGAGAGGAGGGGTTGTCATGGAATTAATTTCCAATTCTGACAACATATGCACTTCAAACTATTGGATAATAACACACTAGTCTCCTACATTACTGTAGTGTATGGTCACAATGAACCTTCTGCAAGGAAACGGCTGTGGGATATCATTTTGCAAATTGGTCTGAACATGAGTGAACCATGGCTGATTTGGGTGATTTTAACAATAATAGGGGCTTTGAAGACAGAATAGGAGGGGCTGCTGTCCTTGCCAATGAATTTGTTGATTTCAACTTCTGTGTTCACCAGTGTCAATTAGAGGAAATTCGAAGAACTGGTTGTCACTTCACATGGTCTAATAAGCAATGTCCAACACAAAGGATTTGGAGCAGAATTGATTGGGCTCTAGCTAACATGCCTTGGCTCTCTAAATTTAGCAACTATATGGCTTACTTCCTGAAGGAGGGTGTGTCTGATCACAGTCCTATCTTGTGAAGGGATATAAGAAGACCTGCAACTCAGAAAAGGCCTTTTAAATATTTTAACATGTGGAGCATGACCCCAGAATTTCTGGAAACTGTGAAGCAGACATGGACCAGGAATTCAGGTTCTTGCATAAGGAGTGTCTGTGATAATCTGTTGAGACTTCGAGGTCCTCTTCAATCCTTGAATAGATCAACCTTTGCAAAGATTGTGAACAGGACAGGAGTTGTTCAGCGCCTGCTAGAGGACTTTCAACAAGCTCTGCATCAAGACCCCTTGAATGCTGACCTGATTGCCAAGGAGGAAGCTGTCAGGTTGGAATATAATTTTCTGAGTGCAGCAAGTATCAGATTCCTTAAACAGAAGGCTAAGGCTAGATGGTTGGAACATGGTGACCAGAACTCTGCTTATTTTCATGCTACGATAAAGCTGAGAACATATATAAATAGAGTCTCATCCATACTCGATCAAAATGGGATTCCTATTGTGGATAGTGAAGGAATTCAGCAGCACTTTGTTGAGTATTACAAGGAACCGCTTGGCAAGAAGAAGACTGGTTTGCAGGCATTGATCAGAGAGTTGCTAAGGTAGGCTATACTCTTAACCTTGAGGATCAAATCTCTCTTATACAACCCTTTGACAGAACTGAGATACTAGCTATGATGAAGGATATCCATGAGGATGCTGCCCCGGGACCAGATATATAGCAGTGGTTTTTTAAGCAAGCTTGGAGTGTGGTGGGAGAGCAAATTACTGATGCTATCTTGGATTTTTTTTAACTCACGAAAATTATTCCCTAGCTTGAATTCCACAGTTTTGTGTCTCATTCCCAAGACCTCTAGTCCAGAATCAGCCCATTATTTTAGACCTATTGCCTATACGTGTATATCTAAACTGCTTTGTGGTCGACTCAAGAAGCTGTTGCCCAAAATCATTCATGCAAATCAGAATGCTTCCATGGAAGGGACATCGATCGTGCATAATATTCTATTGTGCCAGGATCTACTTCGAATGTATAACAGGAAAAATGCATCAGCGAGAGTTCTTATGAAAGTGGATATCAGAAAAGCGTACGACTCTTTGGACTGGGATTTTCTTCAACAGTGGCTCTATTTACTGAACTTCCCCGTGAAGTTTGTTGCCTGGATAATGGAGTGTGTAAAAACTGTCTCATATTCCATTTCGTTTAATGGGATTCAATCTATCAGATTTAAGGCTGCTAGAGGCCTTAGACAGGGGGATCCAATTTCCCCATTGTTGTTTGTGCTTGTCATGGAATACCTAACTCGAAAGCTGCAAATCTCTGCTTTCAACCCTCTGTTCATGTTTCATCCGTTGTGTAAACAAATCAGATTGGTTAACCTTCGTTTTGCTGACGACTTAATGATTTTTTGCAAAGGTAAACCTCAGACAGTCCGAGTGATTAGGAGGACTTAGATCACTTCAAAATGGTGTCTAGTCTAGAGGCCAATAAGCAGAAATCCAACATTTATATGGCTGGTGTTACTCCTAGATGTAGGGAGCAGATTCTGCAAATTACTGGTTTCCAGGCAGGGGTTTATCCCATGAGATATGTAGGTGTGCCCGTATCCCCCACCAAATGGAGTCGCAGCTCTTGTCAAGCCTTGGTGGAGAAGATCACCTCTAGAATTCGTTGCTGGGAATCAAGAAACCTTTCTTATGCAGGGAGACTTTGTCTCATCAACTCTATTCTATTGGCTACACATGGGTTTTGGGGTGCTATTTTCCTTCTACCTTCTGCTGTTTCCAAGGAGGTTGACAGACTTTGTAAGGTTCTTATGGGGAAAGAATATGAATGGTAAATCTATGCCTCTGGTAAGCTGGGATCAGGTCTGCCGAGTAAAGAGCAAAGGGTGTCTTAGCCTGCGAGATTGTGTGACATGGAAGCAAGCTCTTGCCGTAAAGCAAATTTGGGATATCACTTTGGATGTAGAGTCTCTTTGGATCAAATGGATCAATGCCATTTATCTGAAAGGTGTGGGTTTCTGGGAGTACAAACCTGCGGCAGATACTAGCTGGCATTGGAGAAGCTGCATAGGTTAAAAGAAAAGTTTCGAGAAGGCTTTGTGGTGAAAAAGTGGACTCCATCTGGGGATGGACAATATTCAGTTGGCTCAGGGTATTTGTGGCTCAAAGGTGACAGTCCAGCCTTTCAGCTTAGCAGGGCTATCTGGAACACATTTAATATTCCTAAACACTCGTTTATGCTATGGATCCTACTGCAGAAACGCCTGCTAACATTTGATAGATTACACAATTGGGGTTTGTCAATTGACAATAATACTTGTAGGTTGTGTGGTCTTATGGATGAAACAATTGAGCATTTGTTCCTAAGCTGCCATTTTAGCCAGCAGTTAGTTATCATAATCTCGACTTGGTTGAATATTAAGGTTCCATTTTTATCTTTTGCTGACTTATCTGAATGGATGCTGTCTGTGGGGGTAAAAGACAGGTGCAGACACGTATTAGTACAGCGTGCTGTGCAGCTATGTTTTACCACATTTGGGGGGAGCGGAATAGAAGAGTGGATGATATGGGGTCACTTTCAGTGGAGCAGATTGCTAGGGTTATCATAGAAGAGATGAAATGGAGAATCAAGTCTGTGTGTCAGAAGAAGTGTGCGAGTTGTGATGCTACATTTGCTCGTGTCTGTTTATTTCCGGTTTAAATAGTCTTGTCTTGTCTGAGTATGTGAACGGTGTAAAAACTCGTTGAGGTTGTGGTAAATGAATATGATCATTCTACCAAAAAAAAAAACTCTAGAACAAAAGCTGACATGCCAAAATTACTTCAGTATATGCTAGAAATCTGACAAATAACTGTATCTGACATACCCGTGATAGAAGTTCGAAAAACTTCCCATGTTAGAAAGTATATAATGTCGGATTTTGTCTTTCTTAATTTTGGTACGGTAAACTAACAAATTCG
>JAPQWV010005380.1:0-19884 GCA_027422505.1 Craterostigma plantagineum | reverse complement strand
TAAAAACATTCAATGTAATCAAAGATAGCCAGCCTTGCCTCTTCTCTAGTTTTAAAGTCGTGATGGTGCACCCATTCATTCTTTAAATTCGAGAAGAAACTTTCTGCGACGCATTATCATAGGCTGTTTTCTTGCCATTCATACTTTGTCGCATCTGCTTTTCTGCAAGCTGGTCGCGGATAAAGCGCTGTACCGAATCAATGGGTCACAATCGAATCAATGGGGTCAGACTCCAATGATTTTTGTGCAAAAGGCAATATCTCGTGTAAAAAACGTCAATGGTCATCTGGCAGTTGCCGTAGACCGCTCTGCAACTGCAGCTTCCGCTACGTCAACGACGCCCAGGGTTTAATCCTCTTGAGGGATGAGATTGCAGGAAATAGGTTAATCGTGTCCAGCGTTTCTACTACGTAGACGGCAAACGTGTAGGTGATGTCGGCAACGACGGCCCCAGCCGTACAGACGATGTACAGGCCATGGCCAACCGAGGCACCAACAAAGCCAACTACAAAAACTGGAAACCTGTTTCCAGTGCCGACTTTGACCAGAACTACGAACCGATCAGCCCGAGCTATCCAGGGTTTGCTGCGAGCACGTATACCGTCAAGAATGGTGACACCTGCAAAGCATCGCCCGCACCGTGTGGGGTGATGCGGACATGTGGTATTTGATTGCAGATGCCAACGGCCTGACCAATAGCATACGCTCGCTGATATCTGCTTGAGGGCGACCATGTCCACAAAGTAATCGACAAATCAAATACTCAAAATAGCCATTGTGGTTGTAAGCAACCATTTTTAATGCGGGGAGTCATTGATTTTTTGCGTTAAGCTTATCTACCTTTAATTTTTACACATGTTTGCAATTTTGGTTGTATTATATCCGTGAAAGATAATTTATATTAAATGGCGTTTGCGATGTTAGGTTAATGTAAAGCGTTAATAAATATATATTAATAATTGCTGCGTGAATGATTGGGTGAGTTATGGGAGCGGATGTTGCACTGACGTTGGTGTCTAGGATGTTATGGATGAGCATGCTCATCATGGCGCCTTTGCTGCTTCTAGTGATGGTTGTTGGTGTTATGGTCAGCATTTTTCAGGTCGTTACCCAAATTCAAGAGATGTCTCTCTCTTTTTTGTCCCCAAGTTAATTACTGTTTTGGTTGTTCTGCAAGTCTTTGGCCCTTGGATGTTGCGTCGCTGGTCAACTACGCGTCTCAATTAATTAGCTCTATTCCCCAGTATTTGTAGCCATGGCAATGCAAAGCTTGTTAACGTGGGCAGCGTTGGTGCTGATGGCGTCTATCAGACTTGGAATGATTTTCATTTCAACTCTCTGCTTGGAAGTGTGCCGGTTTCCTCGTACTGCAAAAATAATCCTGGTTTTAGGTTTGTCATTGGTATTTTTAAACCAGACTGATTTAGGTTTGGTGTCATTTCTGACCCGCAAATTTGATGGTGATTGTTGTGACTGAGTGTGTGGTGGGAGCCATGCTAGCGAGTGCCATTTTTGGCAACTTTTGCGATTTTTCACTTTGCAGGGCGTTTGCTCGACTCTCAGATTGGTTTTGGCTTGGCCGGTTTTGGTCGATTTAGCCACGAAAACAATGCCCCGCTTTGGGGACAGTATTAAGTATGGTCGCAATCTGGGTATTTATGGCACTCGATGGGCATTGGGCGCTGATTCAGGTGATTCAGTTATCTTATGAAGTTATCCCTCTTGGTAGTAGCTTCTATAAGCTCAATGCGCAGGCAATGATTGCCTATTTTGGTAGCGTTTTTTTTCTTTGGGATTTATGCTGGTTGCCCCGGTGGTTGCTGCACTTTTTATTGTGGATATTGCAATGGCTTTTATGTCGCGCACCATGCCGCAAAATGAATGTGTTTGTGATGTCCTTAGCGGTAAAAGTGATTGTGGGATTGTTGCTGTTGGCAATGACACTACCGCACGCGAGCTTTCTGTTACGCCGCATTTTTGATGCCCTGTTTAACTATTACGATGTTATGTTTAGGGGCGAGTGGTGGCTGAACAGGATCAGAATCGCAGCGAAGAGAGCTACCCCGTTTAAGCGCGAAGAGGCCAGAAAAAAAGGCTCTGTTGCTAAAAGCCTGGATGTGAATCTTTTGGCATTCTGGCGATTGCTTTAATCGGTTTTTTATATTTTTGGCCCGCGAATGTTATAAGCAAGAGTTATCTCTCTTTGCTCGTATCTTTCAAGATATTCCAGGTGCAGTTTTTGGTGTGGATGCTATGGCAACGCTACTGTCGAGTTACTTTGCTGCCGCCATCATGGTACTTGCCCCTTTTCTTGTGTTGCTGGTACTGGGCGCGGTCCTGATAAATTTTTTCCAGATTGTCCTATCTCTCTTGGGTGCCGCTGAAACCTGACCTCAGCCGTGTTAACCCTATCACTGGGTTTAAGCGTTTTGTTTCTATGAAATGCTGTTCGAAGCGATTAAGACGGTGCTGAAGTTCGTGATATTGGGTGCCGTTTTCTTTTTTGTATTCTCTGGCATGTTGCCAGACTTTTTCTGGATACAGAATGTGATGGCCAGGCAGGCCGGGTCTGCTATGTTTTCGATGGTGTCGTCGGTGTGGTTGAAACTGCTGATTGCCTTTGCTTTTATTGCATTACTGGACTTGATGCTGTCTCGTTGGGATTATTCCAAACGCTTGCGCATGAGTCGACGTGATATTACCGATGAACATAAGCGTCGCGAAGGTGATCCGCGTGTTAAATCGCGTATCCGAGAGTTGCAGCGGGAGGCATTGCAACGTGGCCAAGAGCTTGGGCCGGGTCAAAGAGGCTGATGTGTTGATTACCAATCCTACTCACTTGGCGATTGCTATCAATTCGATCAATCATTGATGAATGTGCCGGTGGTACTCGCGAAAGGGGCTGGATTCATGGCTGCAAGAATGAAAGACATCGCACGTCTGCATGGTGTGCCGGTCGTTGAGCAACGGCTAGTCGCTCGGGCGTTGTTTAAAGAATCGGCCATTGATGGTCAGATTCCGGTGTCGCAATATGCGGATGTGGCGAAAGTGTTGTTCTGGGTGTCGCAATTGAAACAGTCGGCAGCACAATGAGATCTCCATGCTAAATAATCTGAAAAAAATATTCGGCAACCAGCGGATATCATCCTGATTCTCGCCATGGTGGGTATCCTCATCGTTCTGTTCACGCCTATCCCTTCGCGCTTGCTGGATTTTTTGCTGCTGGCCAATTTAAGTTTTGCCTTGCTTATTCTGCTGTTGACTTTTATGTAGAGAAGCCAGTCGACTTTTCCACCTTTCCGCCCATGTTGCTGATGGCGACTTTATTCAGGTTGTCACTCAATGTGGCTGCGACACGACTCATTCTTGGTGAGGGCGATGCCGGTAAGGTCATTGGCGCCATAGGTAGTTATGTCGTGCAGAATAATTATGTGATCGGGTTAGTCGTTTTTCTGATTCTGGGTGGTAGTGAGTATGTGGTGGTGACCAATGGTGCCCAGCGTGTAGCTGAGGTGGCGCGCGCTTTACGCTAGATAGTATGCCTGGCCAGCAGATGAGTATCGATGCCGACCTCAATATGGGGTTCATTGACCAGGCAGAAGCGCAGAAAAGACGCAAAGATATTGAAAAATCTGCCAATTTCTATGGAGCCATGGACGGTGCCAGTAAGTTCGTCAAAGGCGATGCCATTGCTGGTATTGTGATCTTGCTCATCGATATTTTTGGCGGCCTAGCAGTGGGGGTCATGCAACTGGATATGTCATGGGCAGAGGCGGCTCAGACATTTACTTTGCTGACTATTGGCGACGGGATTGTAACGCAGGTGCCGGCGTTGGTAATTGCCGTTGGCACTGGCATTATCGTCACCCGTTCTGGCGAAGATAGCCAGTTAAGCAAGGAATGGCGACACAAATCTCTGCGCACCCTAAAGCCATTTATCTCGTGATTGCCGCTTTGCTTGGCATCGCTTTCTTGCCGGGTATGCCAGTATTTCCGATTGTACTCATCATGGCTATTTTCGGCTTGCTGGCGTATTGGGTCTCTGGCACCAAGGCTGCAGCCAGTAAAGAGTCAGAAAAAGCCGACGATGAGGGCGATCAAAGCGTAGAGAGTCTGCTCACCATAGACCCCATAGAGATCTCCATTGGTCAGGACTTGATCCAACTGGTCAATGCCGACGATACCATCGTCATGGATCGTATCTCCAGCTTCAGGAAGCAATACGCGCTGGAAGCGGGGTTTGTTATCCCCGCCATCAAGATGCGTGATGATAAAAGCTCAATCCTTCCAGTACAAAGTCAGTTTGTATGGTGTGGCTTACGGCGATGCTGAAATCCTGCCTGGCCATTTTCTGGCCATACACCCTAGTGGACGCGGTGAAAGGCTTGAGGGCCTGGAAACGCGTGACCCTACGTATGGCCTACCTGCAGTATGGGTGGGTGAGGCAGTCGGGCCATGGCCAAAGCCAAGGGCTATACGCTGGTCGATCCGATGACTGTCTTTATGACACACTTGACCGATATCCTGAAAAAGAATGCCTCCAACCTGTTGAGTCGAAGCGAGGTCGCTGCCATCCTCACCGCATTCGTGAGTCGAATGGTGCTTTAGTGGATGAGGTAATCCCTAATGTACTGTCTGCTTCTGAGATTCAGAAAGTGCTGCAGAATCTGCTTAGGGAAAGTGTTTCCATCCGTAACTTGGAAGGCATTTTTGAAGTACTGGCCGATTTAGGGCGTCAGACCAAAATGCCGACCAGTTGACTGAGGCTGTTCGCAATAAGCTGGGGCCAGCCATATGCCAGGGCTTGATGTCTGGCAAGTCTGAGTTGGCAGTGATTACGCTGGACTCTCACATCGAACAGAAGATTGCTGAATCCATTCATGTCTCCGAGGAGACCAGTAAGCTGATGATAGATCCGCGCTTTACCGAGGCTGTAGTGTCTAGGCTGGCGGCGCAGGTCGAGTCCATGATGAAGAGTAATATGGCACCAGTATTGCTGTGTGCACCCGAATTAAGGCGGCATATCCGCACACTCACAGAGCGTGTATTGCCGCATCTGCATGTGGTGTCCATGACTGAAGTGCCTATCACCTTGCGTTTGAGTTCGTTTGGGGTGGTTAAAACATGAAGCTAACCACTGTGCCACCCAACATCCACCAGCCAGCCAGACCTAACGATGACCTGTCCCTGGTCATTCAGCAGCAGGATTGGTTAAAAACCATTTCTATGGGCCAGATCATCAAGGGTAAAGTGCTCAAGGTATATGATGGCAACCGTTATGGCATCATGATGGTGGTCATGAGCGTGTGGTAGATTCCACCATTCAGTTTCAAGTGGGGCAGCAACTCAGTGCCAAGTCACCAATATCCATGGCGAGAAAGTATCGTTAAAACTTACGGAGCGCGTTGCCAGTGACCAAGCCGCTTCGGCTAATACTGTCTCAATTGGTTCGCAAGCCACTTCACAAGTTTGGTGGAAAATATGGCTAGCCAATTCAACCTACGATTGACCGATTTGCAAAAGCAGAGCATAGAGGTCTTGCCCGTGCATATCGGCAAGACCCCTTTGCCATTAAAGTTGCTTTATATCTGGCCAAGATGGGCTTGCCCATTGCAGAGTCGCTGATTCGTGATGTCATCAAAAATGCACATGGCTCGACACAGCCTATCAAGCTTGAAGCAGTTGTTGCCGAGGCGAAACTAATCGCGGATGCTGACAGTATGCCCGCCCTTTATCAGGCTATCGCCGCCGCATTCAGCGGCGATAGCCCACAGGAGGATGACAGAGGGGAGGCGCACCAGGATGCGATGTCTGAGCCAACTGTCAGTGACGGCTACGCACCTGGATTGAGATTTGAGCAGCATGCATCTGGCTTCGATGAGGAGGCAGGGCAAATGCCTTTTATGAAGCTGTTCAATATCGATACTGAAGGCGCTATCGCGCATTCTTTTGATGTGCTGTCGATCATCATCAATGACCGCTTGCTGGAGTTCGATGTGGCTTTCTTTGACCAAGCACACATGCAAAGCGGAACCACATCCAGTAAGCAGGTTGTGTTCGAGTTAGACACTCAGTCAGGCAAGGTCGGCGTGGTGGCCAAGCTGGTGAATAACCGGCTGAGTCTGGCCTTTAACACCGAGCAGCCAACGCTGATGGCAGCTTTGCAGCAACAGAAAGATGCATTCTCTGAAACCTTGACCCAGGCGGGCTGGGTGTTGGAGCGGGCGCATTATACAGCGCAAGCCGGTCAGGCCTCGGCTATGACTGCCATTATTGATCATGTGTTGGCACAGGGCAGCCTGGAAAAGGTGCTGTGATGGTTAGGCAGAAAAAAGTGGTTGCTTTGTCGTTTTGCCGCAGATAGCTTATTGCCACAAGTTGTGTTCAACGATAGTGGTGTGTATGCGGAACATTTCGAAGCTGAATTTCAGGAAAGTTAATGCCGATACCGCGTGATTAAAGATCAGGAATTATTGCAGAAGCTTGCAGTATTGCCGGTGAATAGTGCGGTTTCACCGATTTGTACCAGCTAGTCGCTATGTTGATCGTACATGTGTTTTCAACCGAAGCGTTATTAAAGAGGAGTCCTTTGTGATCGACCCAATCTATTTGACCGGTAGTAGCATTCAGTATGATGTGCAGCGGCTGAACAACATTTCTAATAACGCCGCTAATGCGCTGACGCCCGTTTCAAGCGTGAGTTCCTTTCACTCAGTGGCCAATATGATTTCGGCTTGTCGCCGTTGTTGACAACTACCTTGTCATCCAATGTGGACTACCGTCCTGGGGTATTCAGGCAGACTAGCCGTGCGCTGGACTTTAGTATCTCTGGCAAAGGTATTTCGAGATAGATACCATCCATGGCCGTGCCTATACCCGCACTGGTGCATTCAGGCTGGATGAGAATGGGACCTTAGTGACCCAGCAGGGAGATGCCGTGTATGGGGTCAATGGTAAAAATTACCTTGCTTAACGATACACCCGTGGTCGATGGCCAAGGCCAAATTTATGATAATGGCAAACTGGTCGCCAGTTGAAAATCATGAATATAGAGCAGCCACAGACACTACAACACATAGGCGGCGGCATCTACCTGCCGCGCGAAAATACACAAGCGCAGTTGCTGGATAATCCGAAGCTGGTACAGGGCGGGCTAGAAGGCTCTAATGTCGACTCTAGCGCCGAGATGGTGAGCCTGATAGAAACTATGCGCCACTATGAGTTAAGCCACAAAGTGATACAGGCCTACGATGACCTCAGTGACAAGGTGATAAGAACCTAGGTCAGTTCTAGCAGCAGATCTTTATAAATAATAAGACAGACACAGGAGTAGTGATGATAGATGCATTATATATAGGCGCCACTGGCATGCATGCGCAACAGCAACATGTGGATGTGATTGCCAATAACCTTGCCAATGTGAACACTTCAGGCTTTAAGAAGACCGGGTACTGTTTCAGGATGCCTATTACCGTGCGCAGCAACTGTCTGAGACAGGGGAGCCTAACCAGGCGATCATGCTTGGGATGGGCACGCTAATAGCCAGCAACAACAAATCCTTTTTGCAAGGTGATGGTAAAAGCGACCGAATCGCCGCTGGATCTGGCTATTCGTGGCAACGGTTTCTTTGAGGTACTGCTACCTGATGGCACGAGTGCTTATACCCGCCACGGCGCACTGAAGGTCAATGAGAATGGCGTGTTGGCTACTGTCTCTGGCTATGAGCTCAAGCAGCAGGTCGAGATACCTGTGGATTCGGTAGAAGTGGTCATCGATGCCAGCGGTAAGATCTCCTCACGCACTTCTAAAGACGGGGCTCTAGCTGAGATTGGCCAATTGGAGTTGACTTCTTTTGCCAACAGTGAAGGCCTAAAACCACTGGGCGATAACTTGTTTGCAGTGACTGATACTGCTGGCCAGTTGACTGTCAGTAAACCGGGGGAGGACGGTTTGGGCACGTTGGCACAAGGTTACCTAGAAGGCTCAAATGTCAAACTTTCGGAAGAGATGGTCAATCTGGTATTAGCGCAGAGGGCTTATGAATTGAGTGCCAAGGTAATACAGGCCTCAGACGAGATGCTTTCTATCAGTAATAACCTGAGAAGATAACTATGCGGCCCTCGCATCTCACATTGTCAATAGGGTTGGCGCTGCTTTGGTTAGCTTGGATGGCATAACGCAGAACCTCTACCGCTCTGATCAATATCGCCCCCTTGTGTCTGACCGCCGCGCGCATCGCGTGGGCGATATCCTCACCGTGCTGTGGTGGAGAACGCCTCAGCTTCGGCCACTGCTGGTACCAATACGGATAAAAGCAATGATCTGGGTGTGAGATTCTCCTCGCCCTCCAGCGCGCAAAAAAATTATGCATTGTCGGTGGACCAGGACTACGATGGCGGCGGTAAGAGTGCCAGGACTGGCAAGTTGCTGGCGCAGATATCGGTCGAGGTGAAAGCGGTGGAGCAGAATGGCGACATGTTGATTAGTGGGGTGCAGGATAATCGAGATCACGATGAGAAGCAGACTATTAACCTGGCCGGAAAAGTCCGCTCTATTGATGTTGATGAGCGCAATACGGTGCTCTCCACTAGGGTGGCTAATGCAAAAATCACGTATGTAGGTAATGGTGTGCTGGCGGAAAGTCAGCATAAAGGCTGGCTTTCCAGGCTCATCACCTTGTTTGGTTTGTTTTAGGGGCAAGGATGATGCGTGTTATCAAATATTTTCTGATATGTCTGCTATTTGTAGTTTCATCATTGCATGCCGCTGAATCGGTCAGATTAAAACAATTGGGCAAGATAGAGGGCTGGCGAGAGAATCACTTGGTGGGATTTGTATTGTCACCGGCTTGGCTGGCACTGGGGATTCTGTCCGGAGTAAGGCCACGCGGCAGACATTGGCCAACTTCATGTCAAATTTCGATGTGTTGATCGCACCCGAAGATGTGAATAGCCGCAATGTGGCGATTGTGAGTGTGATGGCATTGATGCCGCCAGTGGCTCATCTGGGTGATAGAGTAGATGTCACAGTAACTTTCTATGGGGGATGCGCGGAGTCTGGTAGGGGGCACATTATTACTGGCACCATTGAAAGGCCCGGATGGTAGAGTATATGCGCTGGCACAGGTCCAGTTTCTGTAGGAGGGTACCGGTACGACCAATTCGGGAATGTCGCTCAGAAGAATCATCCTACAGCTGGTGCAATCTCTGGTGGGGCGCAGGTGGAAGAGGAGGTTATTGCTTCTGCGTTGAATGCTGATGGTTCTGTCAACTATATTCTGGCCGATCCTGATTATACGACGGCTGAACGAGTAGAGCGTGCATTAAACACAAAGCTGGGTGCGGGGTATGCGAAGCTGATTGATTCCAGCACTGTTCATATCATGCCGCCTGCTAGATTTGCCAATAGCCGGTTGGATTTCGTGTCGCTGATAGAGGCGATTCAGATCGATCCCGATACGCTTGCTCGAGTAGTGGTCAATGAAAAGACCGGCACTATCGTTTCCGGTGGTGAGGTCAAATTGTCTAAATGACCATCGCTCACGGCGATTTACGTGTCTCCATCCAGAACCCGCTTTTCTGTGTCACAACCGCAGGCGATATACCGTCCTTCAGGCGCATCCGCACGCAGGTCATTCCTAACACGCAGATCAACGTCAATGAAGAAAAAGGGGACTTAGTGGAGTTGCCAGAGTCTTCCAGTGTAGGCGACTTGTTGCATGCCTTGAAACGAACCAAGGCCAGCACGCGCGACACCATCACAATCTTGCAGGGGATCAAGACCGCAGGCGCGTTGCAATGCGGACCTGATCATTCAGTAACCAGGAGAAAACAGAAAATGGTCCAATCACTGACGGCAGTCATGGTCGAATCGGCGCTTTGATGGCTTGTCGATGCGGCATATGGCCATAGCCAGCAATATCGCCAATGCACATGCGCAAAGCTATAGACCCATGCAGGTCGAGTTCGAATCGCAAGTGGCTGCCCTGCGTAGTGGCGGCATGGCGGGCAAGCGTCACGCCACAGGTCAGTTATGGTAGTAGTACTGCCGGTGGTAGCAATGCGGTAGATATCAATATGTGTTGTTGAACCAGAATACGCTGCAATATCAATCCCTGATCAAAGGCATGAGTCATTATCTGGGCATGATGGGGGCAGTATTGAAGAGGGTAGAGGTAAACATGAATTACCTGAAAGCGTTTGAGATCAGTGCTGCTGGCCTCAATGTGGAGCGTACACGGTTGGATGTGAGTGCAATGAATATCGCCAATGCGCATACGACGCGCAATGGTTAACGGCGGGCAATATATTCCCCTTAGCGTCCAGCACTACCGCTAAAACAAAAAGCTTCCAGCCTCATGGCTTGCAGATGGGCGATAGGGTTTCGCTGCCGCTGGCGACGGTGACACAGCAGGTGAATGCATTGCCCAAGCTGGTGTTCGAGCCTTCGCACCCTGATGCCAATAAGGACGGCTTTGTAGCTTATCCTGGGGTAGATACTGTGATGGAAAGGTCAATATCATGTCAGCAGTGAGGGCCTATGAAGCGAATACAGTAGCGATCAGCGCAGCAAGGCTATGGCCTTGAAGCGATAGACTTGGGTTCGGGAGCGTAAAGTGCAGGGCTTAGATAGTGTTTTCCCGATAGGCGCCGCTTTCCCCGCGGCTAGCAGCGAAATGGCTGCGACAGCGCAACCGAATCTATTCATGCGCGAGTTGGATAAACTTAACCAGACTGTCACTGGCAGTGAGCTTTGCTGCAGGATCTGGCAGCTGGTAAGACTGACAATATCCATCATGTCATGCTGGCACTGGAAGATGCCAATTGACCTTGCAAATGGCCTTGCAAGTGCGCAATAAGGTGGTTGAAGGTTACCAAGAAATATTAAGAATGCAGATCTAGGGGTAAGTGGTGGATTTTATAAAAACAAGCTGGAGGACATCCAGCCCGGTAGCCAAAGTCTTTTTTGTGCTTTTTTTAAGTCTGATACTGGTATTCACCGGCGTTGGCATGTACTGGTTACTAAAAGAAGATTATGAAGTAGTTTTACGATGAATTGACACAGCAGGATGCTGCGGCCATTGTCACTGAACTAGAACGCGCCAAGGTGCCTTACCAGCTCAACCGCGAAGGTACCGCTATCTTGCTACCTAAGCAGGAAGCGGCGCAGATCAAGTTGAAGCTGGCCGGCAAAGGCGTGGCTAACACCAGTAATGTGGGTTTCGAGCTGTTCAATAATGCAGAATTCGGCATGACCGAGTTGCCCAGAAGATCAATTACCTGCGTGCATTACAAGGTGAGTTGGAACGCACCATCACGACGTTTTGGTGGCGTCAAAAGTGCCAGGTGCATCTGGTGTTACCAGAATCCACTCTGTTTCAAGCGCCGAGCCAGCAAGACCAAAGCCTCTGTGTCCATCGTCAGTAAGGATGGGGAGGATATTGCCATGGAGCAGGTGGTGGGTATACAGCGCCTGGTGGGCATCTTCAGTGGCTGACCTCAGCCCGGCGGATGTGACGGTGATGAACCAGCAAGGCGTGGGCACTCAACAAGCAGCTGATACTCAATAATGAAGAAGCTGATCCTTACCAACGGCTAGAAGTGAAGAAACAACTTGAAAGTTATTTCACCAATAAGTTGAGTCGCGTGTTAGACAAAGTGGTGGGCGGTGGCAAGGCCATCGTCACTACCGACATCTCGCTCAATTACGATGAGGTCAAAGTCACCAAGGAGGATATTGTCCCATTACCTAATACACGAGGCCAATCGGTAGGGCCATTTACAAAGACGTATTACCATCCAGGTGGAGGCGGTGGATAGGCTAGCCAACTTTGCCGAGGATCAGGCACAAATGCCATCACCGACAATGCATCCAAAGAAGTAGAGTTCGCGAACAATAGGCGAATAGAGCATATATTGAGTGCGCCGGGAGCTATTCATAAGATCTCGGTGGCTGTGTATTGCCTGAGAATACCGATGCAATGACTTTGCTCAAGGTCAAAGAAGTCGTCGCTGCTTCTGCCGGCATCAATCCGGTGCGAGGTGACCAGGTGGTCGTGCATGCGATCAGCGCTTATGTAACTGAAAACGACCAGCCTGAAATCACCCGGCAGTAGACCAGCCGTTAGAGCTACCTTCGCTCATGCAGGCACCAGCCACTGCCTCTATGGATCCAGCTGCTAAATATACTTCCTATTACTGGTTATTGCCGTATTGGTCGTCTTAGTATTACTCATTCTACTCATGCAGTTGGTGAGCAGGTACCGTTCGCGGTCATCAAGCAAGCTGTCGCCAGTACAACGACAGCAATTGCTGCACGAGATCAATCATTGGGCGACAGGTAAGCATGATGGATCTTGAGCATTTGAACCAGAGTCGTCTGCTGGCCTTGAAGCTCAGTGCCCTGGAGCCTGAGGATTACCAATGGCTACAGGCGCAGGTGCCCGAGGCAGCCTGGCAAACGCTGGCGCCACTGGTTGACGAGATCCGGTCACTGGGTTTTGGTCTGCAATATACCGAGTTGCTGGAACTGCTGGCATTGAACAGCAAGAACGATGCAGCAAAGCAGAAAAGGCGGCAGGAGTTGATGAATGACTTACAGTGGGACGAGTTGTTGCACTTGTTCGAGAGTGAAAAATGAATCCTTGTTGCCACTGTTCAGTAGCCTGTATGAGTGGCAATGGAAAAGTAGCTCGAAATTCATCGAGTACCGCAAACGCCGCAGCCATCAGTTTAGCGATAATTGGGCTGACCGGCCCTTGCTGAAAGAGGCCTTGCTGGAGGTCGTAGGTGAGGCATTGCAAAGCGGTAGACATGTTGCGCCGATTGCTGACAAGACTTGGCTCGCGCGTATCGGCGTGGCGTTCATCTCTAGCCTGCACCGTGTCACGGCCAGATTCAAGCGCGGCTCAGCGCATTAAGTGGAACGACCATTGTTATGTCCGAGTTCTTAATCCCTATTTGCACCAGCGTCCGGAAGCCCCTGCTTCTTATGACTCAATGGCGGAAGACGCGGTCTTGCATGATACAGTCGTGCCCGCTGCTGCTCTCGCCGCGTCTGTCTCTGCCGGGGTAGCGGCTGAAAGTGTACAGGCCGAGACCAGCGAAAGGTTACTGACTGAGATAGAGGCACTTAAAACCTTGGCTTATGAGAAAGCCTATGCCGAAGGCTTTGCGCAAGGCAAGGAAGATGGCCGCAAGCAGGCGACTGAACATGTGCAACAAAGCCTGGTAGCGTTGCAAGAGGCTGAAGCTGCCTTCAAGGCGCAATCTCAGCAATACTTGGCTAGGATGGATAGGTAGTAGCTGCCATCGTGTTTGAGGCGGTGCTTAAGATCGTTGGTAAAGAGCTCAGGCATACAGGCGATCGCGCGCAGATCATACAACAGGTGCTTGCACAATATGAGGGGCATCCCATAGTGCAGATACTGGTCAACCCCTTAGATATCAAAACCATCAGGCAGGCTTTACAGCATAGTGGGGAAGAGCAGGCGATAGGCACGACTTTGCTGGCCCCGGACAACAAAGTTCCCTGGGTGGTTGTCGTCTCGTGTTCAAGGATGCAATCGTGAATACAGATATACACCAGCAATTGCAGGCATTTGCTACGCATTTGTCAGAGCATGTGCAGGTAGAGTAGAACCCTATGCAAACAGTGCCTAATACAGAACGTTGGGACCCAATACCTGCACAAGCTGGAAACAGCCAGCTTCATACGCAAAAGCGGTAAGGTGACTTCTGTTTCGCCCTTGGGCCTGGAGGCGTGGGCTTGGAAGCAGCGGCAGGTGATTTGTGCGAGATCATCAGTAACCATCAGGCCAGCGCTATGCTGGCGCAGGTAGTCAAAATGACGGAAACCTGTGCCTACCTGATGCCTCTCGGAGATACCGTCGGCATTAGTATCGGTTGTGAAGTTTACACCTTGGGCAAATCGCTCAAAATTAAGGTGGCGGATGAAATGCTAGGTGATGTGGTGGATAGCCTAGGTCAAAGCCTGGGCGGTCGTGACCGCTATCAACAGCATGACGAAGTCCAGGTCAGGGCGCGGCCATTAACCCGTGAGACGGCAAAAGATAGACCGCTCACTTCTGACTGGTGTGCGTGCGATAGATACTTTTATCCCGGTAGGCAAAGGGCAGCGGATAGGTATTTTTTGCTGGTAGTGGTGTCGGCAAGAGTACGCTGTTGGGCAATGATCGCCAAGAATGCTGAAGCAGATGTCAACGTGATTTGCCTAATCGGCGAACGTGGACGTGAAGTCAATGAATTCGTCGACCATACACTGGGAGAAGCTGGTATCAAAAAGTCCATCGTGGTTGTGGCAACGGCAGACCAGCCAACTTTGCTGCGCGAGATGGCAGCCCTATACCGCCACCGCTATCGCCGAATACTTTTCGCAACAAGGCAAGGATGTGTTGCTGATTATGGACTCGGTCACTCGCTTCGCCATGGCGCGACGTGAGTTAGGGCTTTCTATAGGAGAACCGGCTACTTCGCGTGGTATACGCCCTCTACTTTCACCGAACTACCCAAGTTGATAGAGCGCGCTGGTAATTTTAAGGATAGGGGCAGTATCACTGCCATCTATACCGTACTGGTGGAAGGTGATGATATGAACGAACCGGTGGCGGATAGTCTGCGTGCCGTGCTGGACGGTCATATCGTGCTCAGTCGTGATCTAGCTAACAAGAATCATTACCCAGCAATAGACGTGCTGAAAAGCATCAGCCGCTTGTCCGGTGATTTATGGAGTAGTGAAGAGAAAAAGACCGTCAGCGGCCTACTCAAAGTACTTAGCCTGGCCGAGCGTTACAAAGATATTGTCGATCTTGGCGTATACCGTCCTGGTAGCAATGCCGAGCTGGATCGTGCCTTGGCGATACTGCCAGCACTTGAAGCGTTCCTGACACAGCAACAAGGTGAACTGGTAGCCAAGGAAACCTTATTCCTGCAGCTGGCCAAGATATTGGATGGGGTGGCAGCATGATCAGGCTGGAGTCATTGAGGAGTTTGCTAAAACTGAAAGAGCAAAGCCTGCAGGTGCAGCGTGCTGATTACCAGCGGTTGCAAGATATTGAGCACGGCTTGCAGGCTGAACTGCGCGAGCACCGGCAGCAGGTAGAGCAATTCATCACTGAGTCCCAGTCAGTATCTACTGCTTTTACCCGCGACAGGCTGATGCCGAACAAACACTACCTGGAGTGGTTGGCAGAGGCGGAAAAGCAGTTACAGCAAAAACTGGAGCAGGCTGCACAACTGGTGACAGAGGCATTTGCCAGCCTTAATGAGGACTCTACAGGAGTATCGCGTGCTGGAAAGATTGTTTGAGCGCACGGCGGCCAGTAATCTGGTGGAACTTGAATGCCCAGTTTAAGCTCGACGATGAATGGCTTTACTGGCACAAGGAGATACCCGGTGATGAATAATACAATGATAAGCAGCCAGATATTTGGCCTAGCAAGGGAACAGCAACCAGGGACACAGCTCCCGCGCGCTAATCAGAATCAGGGCTTGTGGCAGCAGCAATTGGAGCAGGCTTCGCTATGGCAGACTAACTTAGCTATCACTGTTTTAAAAGCCCTTATGCCTTGCTGCAATCGGTCAGTCAGCAGGCGATACACAGTAACATTAGCCCAAGGCCGAGTGCATCTCCGTTAACAGAGTATACACAGTCCCCAGTTGTGCCAAGTGCAGAGGAACTTGCCCAAACCGCGGTTGCAAAAGGTACTGGCAGGATTGTGCCGCATCGCACTAACAGTCAGGGGCAAGTTAATATCCATGGAGAGGCGCTACAGAATAATGACGAAACGAAAGTGGTAGCGGATAAAACCGTTGCAACACTGGCCCTCTCTCGGCACAGAATATTGTTAACGCAGACTTGGCAAAAGCAGCATGTTTTCTTGTCAGAGCTTGAGGGGACTAGGCAGTTATGGATCAGGGATAGCGCAGTCACTAAAGGCATGACTGGAAAACTTGCTACCAGTTTGCTTGGATCCATGGCCCAATTGGGTGTGGAGTTAAGCAGTGTGGTGGTGAATGGTCATTTGTCTTTGCAAAAAATCAAGAAATAAAGGAGTAATCTATGCGGTCGATCTTCTCGGCGGTGTGTCGTCGGTACAGCAGGAAACTAATGCAGTTCAAAGCTCATTGGGGCAGGAAGAGTTTTGAAGATATTGCTTTCTCATTTGCAGTACCAGGATCCGCTCAAGCCATTGGATAACCAGCAGTTCTTGCACAACTGGCGCAGTTTCTCCACCTTGGCTCAGACTTCGCAACTGAATGATAGGATAGACACCTTGCTCATATCCAGTCCGCCAATCAGTCTATTGGCCTGATTGGGCGTACGGTTGAAGTGCAGTCAACTGTGGGTGATGTAGCGGCGGTCGGCGTGGTCACCTCGCTCAGCTTCGCTAGCGGCCAGTCTTTATCAATGTTAAAAAAAGCTGATGGCGAGATATTGACCGGCATCACGCTGGCACAGATCTCTGTTATCAGGTAAACGGAGCACTTATGCTGGATACCATTTATATCGGAATGAGCGGACTGACCAGTTTCTCCAGAGGCTTATCCAACATCAGTAGCAATGTCGCTAACCTGAACACTACCGGGTATAAAGGCAGCGAGTTGCAGTTCCTTGATCTGTTCTACCAGCGACAGTTGTCTTCAGGCTATTCGTCTGACGGCAATGGACATTATCAGGGTAGCGGGGTTAAAGCCGGTGAATCTTCCATAAAGTTCACCCAAGGTGATTTCCGACAGACTGGTATGATCTTGACGCGGCCATCACCGGCAATGGTTTTTTTTGTAGTCAAAAAGACAACAAGACCTTGTTCACCCGCGCAGGCCAGTTTGAGATTGATGCTGCTGGCAACCTAGTGACGCGGATGATGGGGCAATGGTGCAGGGCTACAGCGGTACCTCACTCAAGGATATCAATATTTCCGGTAACCGTAGCGTGCCAGCGGTGGCCACGACCCAGGTCCGGCTGGCAGATACGCTGTCTATCAATGATGCTACATTCGATTTGTCCAATGTGAGCATCATCGACTCATTGGCAAGGAGCACCTTGCCACCATTAGTTTCGTCAACAATAATGCCACGGTGGCTGGGCAATGGAGCTTTACGATCAAGGAAGGTACCACTACTTTGGCCAGCGGAGCCATCACTTATTCTGGCTCAGGGGTTCCAGTAGCCGGGCAGGAAATTTCACTTTCACCTTCGCCCCTACGGAGCTATTTCCAATCAAGTGACCATAGACTTCAGTAATACCAATGCTTTGTCTGCCAGCAGTTCTTCGATCAAAATGTCTAGCCAAAATGGGGTCAAAGCCGGATTCCTCACCAAGACTGCGCTGGACAGTAGTGGTTACTTGGTGCTGAGTTATTCCAATGGCCAGACGCGGCAGTTCCAACAACTGGCATTGGCCAATGTAGATAACCTGTCTGCGCTGACTCCGATCGGAGGGCAACCGCTTTGCGCAGGATGGCAAGGCGCATTTGGTGATTGGCACCGCCGGTAATATGGGGTTGGGCACATTGCAGGTGTCTGGCGTAGAACTATCCAATGTCGATTTGGCGCGCGAATTTGTGAACTCATTGTGGTCCAGCGAGGCTACCAAGCTTCGTCGCAAGTGATTTCAGCGGCAAATGAAATGATCCAGCAACTAGGTGAGATTAGGGGTCGTCGATAGTGACTGAACAAGATATTATCCTTATGTGTTGTTGGGCGAAGCCGATACCAGAGCTTTGTTGGCTCGTCTGCACGAGGTGCTACAGCCGTTCTGGGCTGGCTGGTTCTCGGATAAACATCCGCTGGAACTGCAGGTCAAGAGTGTCAATCAGTCCCTGAATGTGCATACTCCTCATTGGGAGGTGACGAGTAACACGGCTTCTGCCTGGATGGCGCTTGAGCATGCTGACAAGTTGAATGAGTTCTTCATGGCGCAGTTGTCAGGGATACCTAGGCGTAAAGTTTCTGAAGCTTCTTCGATGGTCTCTGCCCTGTATGAACGCTTCGTTGTCGACTTCAGGAAAACCGTGTTTAGTAGCATAGGCCAATTGGTATTGAGCACTAATCAAACATTGCTACAAAGCAAAGGCTGCGGTGCGCTGGTGTTTGAAAGTGACTCTAGCCAATAAGCCGGTGTTTAATCTGGCGTTGGGCAGTGACTTTATCAGGCATTTGCTCATAGAGCGTTTCCCTGTGCGGGATACAGTGAGTAAAAGTGGCCGACTGTTCGGCCCTAGCCTATACAACCATCTCAATATTCATGTTGCCATATCTGCTGGTAGATTGACTTTGCCACTGCCAGCGCTGGAAGCATTGGCCGTCGGCCAGGTACTTAAGCTTGATAAAAAGACTTCAGAGCCATTTAGCCTAGTAATAAACAAGCATGACACCCTGCCTAGCCTGATTGAAGATGTGCAATTTGGCCGCCAAGGCACACGTAAAGTATTCCAATTGTTGATCAAATAGCAGGATAAAAAGATGGTACAGGATAAAGTAATAGAAACGAATAACAGCGAAGCAGGTAAAAAAGTGTCTTTACCGGAACTGCAGGAGCAGGTAGGCGAGACTGGTTTGAGTGACCGGAAATATGATTGTTCTCTGATCTGGAGGTAACACTGGATGCAGTGGTAGGCGAGGTCACACTTACGGTAAGTGCGTTGATGGCTAAGAAGCAAGGTGAAGTTATCAAGTTGAATGAGGGCGTAGATGCACCGATCAAGCTCAAAATGCACGGCAAGGTCATTGCCAGTGGGCAACTGGTAGTACAGGGTGATTCTTTTGCTTTTAAAATCGAATCCATTGAAACCGAGCCGCCGGTACAAAGTTAAGCCCAGGCATGCACTAAAAGGAAGGACGCAATTGCAAACACAAGGTAATACAATACGGGCAGTGAAGCACAACCGCATGATGGTGCATTAGCGGATGACGGTCATTACTGGATGAACTTTTTCAGTAGCTTCCTGGCATTGCTGCTTGTAGCTGTGGTGTGCTGGTTTTTCTCAAGAAAAGGTACGGGCTAGGTGAAGGGAACAGTAAGCAGCAACAGCTAAAAGTGGAAGAGCGTGTGCAGCTTGGACCCAAGAGCCAGTTGGTCGTCGCTAGTTATCAAGGGCAGCGCTTTCTGCTCTCACAGGCGGGCGATACGGTCACACTTTTGACCGAGTTGAAACCTCAAGAATAGCAACAGGCATCGCACATGATTAAAAGATTGTTACTTCTCCTGGCCGGTCTATTGCTCTGGCAGCATGCAGCCTCTGCGGCAGAGATCACTGGTGCCGCCACCGCAGGCGAGTTATTCCCCGGAGTTAAGAGCGCTGCACTGGCCGAACCGCTAAAAGCCTTTATTTATCTGACCTTGCTAAGCGTGATGCCCTCGCTACTGTGGCCACCACCTCTTTTCTGCGCATCATCATCGTGCTGTCCATGCTTAGGCATGCTATAGGCATGCAGGATACACCGCCTAATGTTGTCCTGATTAGCATAGGCTTGTTTCTGACCCTTTTTCCATGCAGCCAGTGTTCACTCAGGTGATAGACAATGCATGGCAACCGTTCATGAGAACCGATTGGTTTCAGTGCTGCTTTTGATGAGGCACAGAAACCGTTCCGAGAGTTTATGCTGCACAATATCAAGGAACGAGATCTTCAACTGATGTATGAGGTATCCAATGAAGAGCCGCCAGAAATGGTGGAACAGGTCTCTCTGTTGAAAGTGATTCCTGCGTTCATGCTGACGAGTTGAAAACCGCTTTCCAGATTGGTTTTATGATATTTCTGCCATTTTTGCTGGTGGATATCATTGTTGCCAGTATCTTGAGCTCTTTGGGCATGATGATGGTGCCACCGGTGACCATCTCGCTACCGTTGAGGTGTTGATG